>APFE030621647.1:0-21781 GCA_000404065.3 Pinus taeda
ATCTCTCTTGAAGAATGGGGTGCAGTCCATAGCTAGCCACCAAAAACACACATTACTTTACTTGATGATTGCTGCAATACAGTCACAGTTTTGATTAGATGCTTCCTTGTCATTCACACTTACACACATACTTTCATCACAACCTCATACATATTTCTCTTCGTGTTTTGGATTGCTGTTCATTGAACTCATGGCATAAGTAATTTAGGTTGATGCATTTTCGGTTTGGTGACAGTCATAATCATTTGTTTCATTTACACTCCTCTCTCTCTCATCCCATTACCATCTCCTCCATATTGATCACGCATGCAAGCATATCTCCTCGACCTTCACTTCGTCCTGTCTTCCATTCCTCACGTAGCTTCATTTCCCAACCTTTCATTGACATTACCCTTTACCTTCAACATACTCCCTACACCCATTTCCCATCTCATTCCTCCACTTCTGAGCCATCACCAGCCTTATCCCTACCTCACATATCTCTTCCTACCATTCCATCACTCCTCCATCACTTCAAACCTCCACGGTAGGTCATCCTGTAGCAGTTTAGAGACATCCTGTAGAACCCTCTGAGTATCCTGTAGGATCCCCTGCAGACATCTTGTACGAGGCCATTCACTCGGTTGCTGAGCTTCTGAATGTGGAAAACCTCTGTGGATGGATGCTAAGGGTCCATAGGGACCTCACCTAGCCTCCCCAACATGTCCCACGCTTTCCTTCCTTCTCCATCCCATCTGCACAACCAAACCCCGATTAGCACACAATCACAATCATCCCATTCACTTAAAGGAAAAATACAAAAACATGTCTTTTATGATGCAAGAAGTTTAGATCCATGCATTTCCACTTATCAGAGGTAGTAGTAGCATTGGTAGAAGTTTCATTCACATTCTTTGCATTATAGAAGTTAGACTAGCCAAATTAGGGTTTCCTAGGTTTACATGCTTTGATTTGCTTTCAGTTCATTTTTGTCAAGTAGATTAGTCTTCTTTGAGCTAGCTTTCATCCATCATTGATAGAGCTTCTTCTTTGAGCCCATAAAAGTTGGCTTGAGCCCTAGCGGACTTGTGCCAGCTGACCAAGTGACAGCTGCGACAAGAGCTAGTACTTGTACATACAGCACCGTCGCTTCCAAGTTTGTACGAACTATCGGGTTGATAAAATGAGAGACAGGAAGCCCCAGGAGTTGTAGCATTATTGCTACAATACTGGAGCTCACCAGTTGTCCATTTAAGAGCCCCTTTTAGGTCCCCTACTAGTTTGAATGGTAACATTTTGGCATTATTTCCGGGGACACAAAACATGTGTCTTGTTTCCCATATCTCATATTAACATAAGATTATTGGTGACTACATTGGAAGAATGAAGCCCTGGTTCTTCATTCAACTTCAAAGTTAATGCTTGTAGGGGGAAGCAAGCATCTATTAAGGAATCTACATTCACCTCTGTCGAGCGATAAAAATGTGTCTTTTTAACTCCTAATTACCTTCACATTATTGTCAACCCAGGGATGACTTTTTATTTCAAGAGTGTACTCAGTCTGAGGCGGCTATTTACTCAAGAGTAATGTTATGAAATATGTAGTACAGTGCTCAAAATACAAGAGTAAACGGATGCTCAAAATGAGATCTACTTACAGCAAAGCACCTTAAGACTTAAATCATGCATTCAGAAAACTACAACAAATGATCAGTCAAGGGTACAGTAACAGTAACTCATCCCTTTGTAAACTGATGTAGCTGAACATAATCAAGGAACAGATCATCAATCTAGGAACTAGACAACAAATGTCAATGCCCACTACAGTTTCAGATCGTTCTTCACACCAAAGAAAAGATAATGTGAATAACAGGAAATGGAACAGCAGCTAGGAAATGTAACAACCACTGAATTCAATAAGCAACAACACCTTAGTCTACAAGAATAAATGCAACAATCGTGTTCTACAAAAATCAAATGGCAATCCCCTATCTTTAAAGATGAATTGAATAGCACACGGTAAATAGAATAGCACTGATTAATGGTAGAATATGGAACAATGCTTGAAAGCCAAATACAAATGTATAATAACTTAACACATGGCACACATTAATAGTAATCTGATCTGGTAATCCAATTATCAGTCTTAGTTATAAAGAATACGACTGTATTTTGTAATGGAACAACAACGTTCATAGATTTAGCAATCGCAAGGAAATATAATCTCTACAATGAATTCAGTAATACCAATTAAAGAGAGTTACAACACGGATACGCTGTAATTGAAAAACAATACATTCTGTAAGGACCAGTAACGTTATATCAATGATTAAAAGAATAGTAATGCGTTACCAAGTCAAGATGAATCAATACAACATTCATGTCATAGCGAACGATATTACTCAATTGAACATAAATCAGATATAACAGAACCGTGATGTAAAATAATAGAACATACTAGTTTACCAAATAAAGTTGATAAGAAAAACCACGCATGAACTACAAATATAATATACAGCAGCAGCAACAGTGTACTCCACCAGAGGCTGGGCCCTTAGCCGCCAGCAGATGCTGCTGGGCTATTTCAGATGAGAAAAATGAGTAGCAACTCCCAAATCATATATTAATCATCAAATTTTGAAATCATTACAATAGCAAAAGCTTGATAATTACAACATGCAACAATCCCTTCTTCTTCCTATCCTATCATGAATCCTTGTTTCTGAATCTCTAATTCAAATCTTAATTCTGAATCCTTAAGTCTCCATCTCTAAATTCATCACCCCTCTCCAAATTAATCATCCCCTTCTCTGATCTCTGTTCTCATTTAAATAAAGAGAGATCAGAGAGAAGTTACAACAAAGATAATTACAACATGATTTCTATTACAAAATTGGATTGATTCTAACCAATTGATCAACAAGAAAATATATTCCCATTCAACTTTTAACAAGAACAAGGCGAATTTGGTCTTTGCAGCTAAGATTTGGAGGACGGTCGTAACAACAAATCTGAGAACATTGTGCTCAAAGAACCCTATGTTTCTCTCAGTACAAGCCAAATTTTGGCAAACCATTCTTACCTAAAGTTAATTGGGTCCGTTCTTGATAAAACCCATGTTCCAAATTTTCCAAATTCTTCTTCATTTGCTCAGAACCGCAACCGCAAAACTGTCACTTCTTATTCCAGCGAATTTCTGAGTTGGCACATTTAATGGTCAAATCTTCAATCTAGAAATTATCTTGGAGGTTAAAAATGGTGAATAATGTTACAACTAATTTATTGAAACTATCATTGATAAAATCATTCATAATCATCAATTTATTAAAAAAATGAAATACATAAATTCATTCAGAGCATAATCATTATAAAATAGAATATATGATAAACGTGATTAATAACATGATAAAGAAAAGTAAAAATGGATAATAAGTGTAAAAAAGGTGGTCGTATTCAAAACCACACACCCAAACAGAATATATTGCATTCTCAAGGCAACAAAAACTGAATATGTTGCATGTTCTCATGCAACCCAAAGACAAAACCCATGTGTTAACCAAGCAAAAAAAATTGTTCATCTCAGCTCATAGAACAAATGAATTCTTCCTCACTTAATGAATATTCAATTTTAGCAATCTTGATAAAGGCATAACAATGAAGTTGCAGCAAAATATGATATAAGTGACAGCAACCTTCATTAACCATTTTCCCAAAAACTATGAACCCAATTTTGTTGAAATATATTAATGCTTCTATGATCCAAAAATCAGATCGTTTTGATGCACGGATCATGAGATATAAACAAAATGGTTATAGTTGAGAGTGCGTGATTTCTGAAATTTTATGAACCATTTTAACTTGAAATTATCTGGGTTTGTGTATTTTAATGATACCTCTATGTTTTCTGGAAATCACAAGAATTGAGTTCATAGTTTTAAAAATATTATGGAAATCAATTTCTACACTGAAATTGTATGCCTTAAACGAGAAAGAAAATAGAAAACATCCATCATGCGTAACAATTCCTCCCCCTCTCTGAAAAAATAGCATGCCCTCATGCGATGCTAGAAAACAAATAGAGGTGGTTGCTACTATCTGTTGAAGTCTATGCTTGGTGTAAAACAACATGGAATAAGGAAGGTGTTGAGAATGAATAAGAATAGCAATGGATGATAAAGAATATGAATGACATGGTCATAAGAAAGAAATGAATGAAAGCAACACTCCCCCAAACTAAAAGATAATATGCCGCTGAAAAAGGGGAAGTGGTAAAGATGTGGAATGAAGGATGATAAATAATGCTCAAAATGGATTTCATTAAATTCTCCTAAATTCGTAATAAATCAGAAAATTATGCTATTTTGCCTCAAGTTTTACCTCCAAAAAGAAAAATGTGGAATGACATATATGGACTGGCATTTGTTGAAGCTAATGTAGGTAGAGTTGGTGCTGAAAGTGATGCAAAAGGTGGAATCTAGGCAAGCACATCATGTCTGAAGAATTGTTCACGTTCGCAAGCCTCTACTGTTAGTTGCAATAGTGTGGTCATGCTACGAATAGAATTCCCCCCCCCATACTTGTTGTTCTCCTGTAAACAAATCACTATTTTGCATACAATGTTCTTGAATCCATAGTGTTAGTTTTGAATAACAACAGATAAGATGCATGCAAAAATTTCAATCAGAAAAACTTTTGTGTACATGCAATACTAATATGTTGTCAAATCAACAAGTTATGGCAGAGTGTAGTAATCATATCACATGCTATCCCATGATGCATACATTCCCCCCTCTAATTGGAAAAGGGATTCCATGACCATAAAGCATATGAAAGGTGTTATGCTGACAACAAGGCAAGGGAATGAGCAATATAGCAATGAATGAAGTGGAGTACACATATCAATGATAGGACAGCGAGAATTATGGTTATAATGAGAGCAGAGTGTGTAAAGATAGTTATAAATAAAAGATAGGATGCTTTGGATTGATGATAAGTTATGTGAAAGAGAAAAATGATAGCAATATGCCAAAAAGATGCTTTACTGACGGTATTCTAGCTGAAAATGATGCAATTGATCATAAAACAATTTCTTATGCATAAAGGTTCAAAATAGGGAAACAATTAAGGAAATAACTTCTCCGATAAAAAGAAAAAAATAAGAAAAGGGTATTATAGTAATAATTGACGATAAGATATACCTTCAATACCATAAGCAGAGCCTCTGCTACCAGCAAGCATCCATAGCCTCAACAGGGTTGCTTTTTAATCCATATGAGCCAGGATCCTCAATTTATAAATGGAGAATTCCAGTGTTGGTCTACAAAAGAGATCAGTGTGCTGGCATGATAACCAAATAACCACACTATCATTCACTAGGAGGTAGTAAAAGTGATCAAACCGGCTGTTCCAAGGATAATTTGGCTATCCAATGGATCAAAACCCTGGTGTGGTGGCCATAATGGAAATGTCACTTTGTTACAGCCTTATGAACATGGTAGGCTGGCTCGTAATGAGACCCCCCATCCTCCATCTGCGAACAAAATTTTGTTGATATTACACATTTTTATGATAAAAAGAGGGAGGCTTAGTACTCCTTAAGAGTAGGGATGGTGGAAGAAGTTGAACATGTCAATAGAAAAAAATATACCCATAATCTCATTTATTACAGACAGAGAAGATTATAACCAAGAAGGGTGGAACCAGCATGGTATTAAGATAATCAATCAATATCATGTTCAATATAAAACAATGCAGTAAAGTAGTATATAAATAATTGTGTCCTTTTTTAAAAGAATCTATCATCAAGGAGTTGTCCTGTTAAAGATCATAACGTGAATTATAATAACTCGCTTCAAAAGAATCCATAATTCTTGTCCTCATAAAAGTAGTGTACTTCATGTCATGAAAGAGAATCAGGAAAATGTGGTTGAGATGAACTAGGAATAATCCCACAAGAGGAAGGAAGGGTTGCTCTCGAAAATAATTCCAAAGTGTTGCTTCTTTGAAGGAACAACAAAAACACTCAAAAAAAATGTTATTCCTTGTAGGGAACAACAAAGGAAATGCACACCAAAAAGAAAAAATACACACAAAAAATTGTGAAAATGTAAATTCCATTTCTTTTGGAAAAAGGAACAGCAAAAACACTTAGAAAAAGTGTTGTTCCTTGTAAGGAACAACAAAGGAAATGCACACCAAAAATAAAAAATAAACACAAAAAAGTGTGAAAATGCAAATGTCGTTCCTTTGGAAAAAGGAACAACAAAAACTAAAAGTGTCGTTCCTTTAGAAAATGAATAGCAAAAACGCAAGTGTTGTTCCTTTGGAAAATAAACAGCAAAAATCAAAAGTGTCGTTCCTTTGGAAAAGGAATAGCAAAAATGAAAAATGTTGTTCCTTTGGAAAAGCAACAGCAAAAACACAAGTGTCGTTCCTTTGGAAAAGGAACAACAAAAATGAAAAGTGTCATTCCTTTGGAAAAGGAACAGCAAAAACGCAAGTGTCATTCCTTTGGAAAAGGAACAGCAAAAACGCAAGTGTTGTTCCTTTGGAAAAGGAACAGCAGAAACTAAAAGTGTCGTTCCTTTAAAAAAGGAACAACAAAAACGCAAATGTCGTTCCTTTGGAAAAGGAACAACAGAAATGTGAAAGTTTTGTTCCTTCGAAAAGGAACAACAAAAATGTGAAAGTGCAGAAGTGTTGTTCCTTTCAAAAAGGAACAACAAAACGTGAAAGTGCAGAAGTGTTGTTCCATTTGAAAAGGAACAACAAAATGTGAAAGTGCATAAGTGTTGTTCCATTCGGAAAGAAACAACAAAACATGAAACTGTAGAAGTGTTGTTCCATTCCAAAAGGAACAGTAAAACGTGAAAGTGCAGAAGTGTTGTTCTATTTCGAAAAGGAAGAGCAAAACATGTTCTATTTCGAAAAGGAACAACAAAACGTGAAAAAGGAACAGCAAAATGGACAATCATAAAATGCAAACATGCAAAAAAACAAATTAGCTGTTCACGGCATTGATGCTGAAGATATGTTACAATTTGAATGAAGCAACACCTAAAACACAAAATATAAGAGAGATAAGAAAAGAAACAACATTTTATTTAAAAACAGTATGTAAATAAATAAATTAAGTTACAACAGCTATGATGTTATGTAAAAAAATGATCTCTTTGAAAAATGTTTTGGCAATAGTGACAAGATGTGAATCTTTAAATGGAAATCAATTCTTCATTTCTTCTATTATGAATCCATTGGGTAATGAGTTGGATGAAATTCCTTTGTTTCATTTAAAAGTTCTTTCAAAAATCACTCGTCCATAAATTGACCTTCTTTATTTTCCCAAGACCTGCAAAAAAACGAGTATCTACCTGCAATAAAACATTAAATCATGGAGAAAGAGAGGTGCGCGGACTCCCCTAATCCAAGAATTATGCAAAAAAACTAACAAGTAGTTACTCTGTAGAACAAATCCACAGAGAAAATAACAAAGTAAAATTTATTTGTTACCTGCGGGAGAGCAGTGGCCAATCATGCTAACCTGCAGTGTTTTAATCACAACTTCTTTGTTTTTCATCAAAATTGAGTGATTCCAAAGCCAAATGAGAGATAATTAAAATTTTTATCTCCAATAGAAACAGGCTTTAAATATTCAATTATATGATATGTCAATTTTAGTTAGAACAACCTACATAACAGAGTCATTTCCGATTACCCAGCTTAGACCAACAGTTAATGTTTTAAGCATAGATTTTTTGTTTGATGTCAGATTCGGATGATTAAAACTGGAAATGAAATTAGATTCATTTATTTATTTCAAATAGAAATATGTTTTGAATACAAGAAGAATTGATAGGTCAAATACCGTAAGGAACAGCCGGAAAGACATAGTTTTAAGGGTGTTGATATACGATAGACAGTCAGTATTTTGATCATAACTTCCCCATACTATATCGAAAATGAGTGATTCCAATTGCATTGTAAAATATATTCATAAGGGAATCTACCATAAAAACATGTTTTAAAAATTCATTCATTTAGGCCTCCAAAAACTAATTTTCCCAACTCTGTTCCTGAGCTGCCTGCTAGACATCCGGTCAATGTTTTGGTTCTAACGTTTTCGTTTCAAATCCAAATTGAGCGATTCAAATTGGCTTGGAAAGTAGACATCAAGGGTTACTTATGATAGAAACACATTTTAAAAATATTCCCTTTTGGTCCCTCAAAACATGACTGTACCAACTGTTTTTGCAGAAATTCCATCAAGCCCACAAGCCAAAAAATTATGATATTCAAACATTTTTTCAAATTGGTGATAAAAGTGAATATGAATGTTTGTAGAACTGTTATTTCCATTATAATTCATCTACATACTCAAATAAATTGAAACATTTATCACCGATGTTGGTTTTGATAGCGTGTTGCAACAAAAAACAACTAGTTTTACATAAAAAAAAAAAACAAAATGCATTTATTTATTCCCTTATTTATTTTATTTTCTACACTAACCTATTTTTATTTGAATATGACTATGTATATGAGTACTTCCAATGGAACCATTTTCGAAATAGGGCTTCACGTATGCACATACCCAAATTTGAAAAATGCACATTAATGAATATTACAGTATGAGAAGCCAACTTCCCTTGAAAAAATGGTATCAAAAATTGTTGAAGCATAGAGTGATATTGCAAAAAAATGATGGAGTGAAACCAATCTTCAATATATCCTTTACTTTGTTGATTTCCCATATCCATCATATCATGAAGTTCTTGAGCTTTTAAAATGGCTTGTTGATGCAAACTAAAAGAAACCTCATTTTCTTTCATAGCTTCTACAATTTTTGAATTTGAAACATTCTGAATCTCATTGTAAGTTTTTCTGATGGTGCATGTGAGATAGAATGGGTGGTAAGGGTGGGTAAATTTTGTAGTTCAACATTGTAAGCATGTTGTACTAGTTTATTATGGTGAGGGTGTGGAATTAGTTGAGCAGGAAATTGTGTATGGAATGGAGCATTTTGATGATGTGGTTGATTGGGTTGTGTGAATAGTTTTGATGGGCAAGCAAGATGTTGTGGAAGAGCTGGTGGATAATATGGAGAATGTTCTTGTGCTACAAGATGAGGGAGAGTAGTTATGCAATCATAAGGTGAACCATGCCAAACTTGTAGATAAGATTGGTGGTTATATTGAAATTGACATGGCTGCCCTAGAACATGAGTATTCCATAATGGATTTGCAAGTAAGAGAATGGAGAAAAGTGTTTTGGAACCTACCTGCAGCCATGATTTCCATGGTTTTGACCTGTTTGCAGCTTCCTCACCTCTTTGATATGATACTTCCATCCTAGATAAGGAAGAGTAACCATCTATGGTATGCTCCTTTCGGTCATGAGGGAAAAACACCTCATCAAGTTCTTGATTTTTATGAACCTGCAAAACATCCAATTTTGCATTTAGAGAGCTAATAAAATCAACTTTAAAATTTTCAAATAAAACATTGATTTCATCTCTTATGTCTCTTGATCTTGTAGCAGATTTGTAAAAGAAAAAATAAGCATCTCTAGAATTCTTACCAGCCTTAGAGATTCCTCTTGAATACCTTATGCACAATTCACAAACATCATCATATGATAACTGAAAAACATCACCTTTTCCTATCAGTTTCAAGAGTTCTAAAAATTCATCTTTGATCCCTTTGAGTAGGAGTGTTTTTGAGATCTCTTTTTCCAAATGCTTATGTTTTGATTTTTGAAGGTTGTATTGAAATTGATCTACATAGTCCTCCAAGCTTTCATTTTCCCCTTGTATCATATTGAAAATTTCTTCATCGGCCTTACAATAGTCTTGGTACTTCTTCAAGAATATGTTCTTCATGTCCTCTCATGTTTGGATGCAGCTCCCACCTAGGCTCATGAACCATTGGAGAGCTGCTCCTTTTAGAGTAAGAGGAAACACTTTCAACCTTTGATCATTAGTACAATAATCATATCCTCTATAAAGTATTTCGGACTCAAATAAGAATGTATATGGATCTTCATTTGTCAAGCCATGAAAACTTGGTAGAGACAATGGGGGAATTATGTGCATTTGTGTCACTCCTCCTAGACCTTTGATAGGAAATTCAAAAGTAGAAATGTGAGTCATTTCTTACCATAGTAGAAGATGTTCTTCATGTGTTTATTCAAGGCTCCTTCTTCAAATGTTCCTGCCAATTAGTTAGTAAAATGGGTGGTGCTTACATCACCACTTGAGGGAAATCATGAGATTTTTTTTTCAAAATTTCTATTTTTTGTTTCTAGTCATTCACACAAAAATTCAAACATCTATTTCTAGTCTAGGTTCTTTAACAATTCTATTGGAAAGCTGGCAGGGGAGCTGGGCTTCTACATGCTCCTGTATGTACGTTCTTACCTTCCGTTTTTAATACCCAATTCTTTCCTAATAGGCACTCATCAGATGCACACTACTCTTTAAAAATGGCTACACTCTCCCCGGCAATGGCGCCAAAATGTCGAGCGATAAAAAGGTGTCTTTTTAACTCCTAATTACCTTCACATTAATTGTCAACCCAAGGACGACTTTTTATTTAAAGAGTGTACTCAGTCTGAGGCGGCTATTTACTCAAGAGTAATGTTATGAAATATGTAGTACAGTGCTCAAAATATAAGAGTAAATGGATGCTCAAAATGAGATCTACTTACAGCAAAGCACCTTAAGACTTAAATCATGCATTCAGAAAACTACAGCAAATGATCAGTCAAGGGTACAGTAACAGTAACTCATCCCTTTGTAAACTGATGTAGCTGAAGATAATCAAGGAACAAATCATCAATCTGGGAACTAGACAACAAATGTCAATGCCCACTATAGTTTCAGATCATTCTTCACACCAAAGCAAAGATAATGCGAATAACAAGAAATGGAACAACAGCTAGGAAATGTAACAACAACTGAATTCAATAAGCAACAACACCTTAGTCTACAAGAATAAATGCAACAATCATGTTCTACATAAATCAAATGGCAATCCCCTATCTTTAAAGATGAATCGAATAGCACACGGTAAATAGAACAACACATGGCAATCCCCTATCTTTAAAGATGAATCGAATAGCACACGGTAAATAGAACAACACTGATTAATGATAGAATATGGAACAACGCTTGAAAGCCAAATACAAATGCATAATAACTTAACACACGGCACACATTAATAGTAATCTAATCTGGTAATCCAATTACCAGTGTTAGTTATAAAGAATACGACTGTATTTTGTAATAGAACAGCAATGTTCATAGATTTAGCAATCGCAAGGAAATATAATCTCTAAGATGAATTTCAGTAATACCAATTAAGGAGTGTTACAACACGGATACGCTGTAATTGAACAACAATACATTCTGTAAGGACCGGAAACGTTATATCAATGATTAAAAGAATAGCAATGCGTTACCAAGTCAAGATGAATCAATACAGCATTCCTGTCATAGAGAACGATATTACTCAATTAAACATAAATCAGATATAAAAGAACCGTGATGTAAAATAATAGAACATACCAGATTACCAAATAAAGTTGATAAGAAAAACCACGCATGAACTACAAATATAATATACAGCAGCAATAGCAGTGTACTCCACCAGAGGCTGTGCTCTTAGCCGCCAGCGGACGCTGTTGGGCTACTTCAGATGAGAAGAATGAGCAGCAACTCCTAAATCATATATTAATCATCAAATTGTGAAATCATTACAACAACAAAAGCTTGAGAATAACAACATGCAACAATCCCTTCTTCTTCCTATCCTATCATGAATCCTTGCTTCTAAATCTCTAATTCAAATCATAATTCTGAATCCTTAAGTCTCCATCTCTAAATTCATCATCCCTCTCCAAATTAATCATCCCCTTCTCTGATCTTTGTTCTCATTTAAATAAAGAGAGATCAGAGAGAGTTACAACAAAGATAATTACAACATGATTTCTATTACAAAATTGGATTGATTCTAACCAATTGATCAACAAGAAAATATATTCCCATTCAAATTTTAACAAGAGCAAGGCGAATTTGGTCTTTGCAGTTGAGATTTGGAGGACGGCTGCAACAACAAATCTGAGAAAATCGTGCTCAAAGAACCCTGCATTTCTCTCAGTACAAGCCGAATTTGGGCAAACCGTTCTCACCTAAAGTTAACTGGGTTCGTTCTTGACAAAACCCATGTTCCATATTTTCCAAATTCTTCTTCATTTGCTCAGAATCGCAACCGTAAAACTATCACTTCTTATTCCAGCGAATTTCTGAGTTGGCACATTTAATGATCAAATCTTCAATCTAGAAATTATCTTGGAGGTTAAAAATGGTGAATAATGTTACAACTAATTTATTGAAACTATCATTGATAAAATCATTCATAATCATCAATTTATTAGAAATAAAGGAGAATAAATAATATTCATTCATAAGAGCATAAATCATTATAAAATAGAATTATATGATAAATCGTGATTAATAACATGATAAAGAAAAGTAAAAATGGATGAAATAAGTGTTAAAAAGGTGGTCCTATTCATGGCCCAACAACCTCGATGACTCCATTTTCAATTCTCCTTACTTATCCCTATGATGACCTTAGTACTGAAGAAATTCTAGAGCGTCCTGAAATCAAGGCATGTATGAGAAGTGGAATGCCTAAATTCAAAGGAAGTCTTAATCAAGATCCCAATGTCCATCTTGGTGATTTCTCTTGGGCCTTTGCCCCGACAAGGATTGAAAATGATGACACAATTATGAGATTGTTGGTCTTCTCATTTGTAGGCAAAGCTAAAGATTGGTATGATAGCCTCCCTCATGATATTGCCACTAAATATGAATATTTTGAAGATGTATTTTTTGAAAGATGGGGTGGCACCCCTCATGAAGAATGTATAGTTGGTAGATACCCCTCTAAGGGAAAGCTACATGATGAAAGGTAAAATATTGAAAAAGGTCTTGGTAAATATGTGCAAGGCACCTTAGGTTCCCCTTTAATGTCTAAAGAGAAACCTCCTCTCGTTACATGTGACAAAACCTTGGAAAAAGGATTTGGTGATAGCTTCGGTAATCTAGGTGATGATCAGGAAGCTGAGTCTTCATGAGGTCCACATGACAAACCAAATGACTTTGAGAACATGTGTATTGGGAAAAATGAGTCTATGGAAATTGAATTTGAGACTAAACTTACCTTTCTCAAGGATAGTACTCCCGATGCTTCTCTTTTTGAGAACCTTGAGGAATGTGATCCCATTAGCCCCTTAGAGGATGACATTGAAGATTGTTTCCATATTGAAAAAGAGAAATGGGAAATTGTTGGTCCTCAATTTTAATATGCTCCCATCTATGACACCAACAAGGAGGATGAGGTTTAGTGTGGTCCTTCCTTTCTCCCAAGTTGAGGCCTTGTCCTCTTAGGCTATCATTTCCCTCTACCATTTTATTTTCCCCTCCATCCATGCTGAGATTCATTATTACACTTTGATTGCTCATATAAATGCTCCAGTTTCCCAATAACTTCCTCAGGTGACTGAGGCTCATCATACTCAATTTGATCTCTAAATGCTAATGGAAAACCACTAACAAATATATGAAATTTAGCCTTCTCATCAGTAAGATATGATACATACCTAAATAGCTCCAAAAACTTGGTCATATACCCTTCGTCTATCATTGATCCCATCTTTAGCTCATAGAATTATTTAGCCTTACTGTCGTAGTACCTTTCTTACAAGTACTTCTTCCTGAAAATCCTCTTGAACTCCCACCAACTCAAGTCATCTTTCCTAATGTCTCTAACCCACTTAACATCTTCCGACCAGATGTCTGCTTTACCTTTCAAGCTAAAGATAGCTATTTTGGCCTTCATGTTATCTATGTACTCATGCAACTCAAAGAATTTGTTCATCCCAAGTATCCAAGCCTCTGCATCTTCTAGCTTCTTCATATGTCCATCAAAAGTAGGTGGCTTCGCCTTCTTGAATTCATCTGGTAAGCATCCCATATCATTCCTCCTGTAAGGATGATAGAGACAATGATCATGATGTCTATCAAAACCAAAGACAGAATAACACCTGTACTCATTGCCCCTCCTTGCCAAAGTGTCCAACGACCTACCATCTCTCACTATGTCAGATCTATCCAACCTATGTCTACCAGGAGATCTGCTACCATATGATCCATTAGTCCCATCTTCATGTGCATGGTTGATCTAAAGGTTCCTTGTCGCTGCAGTTTTGACAAACTTTGAAGACATATAACATTAACCTATGATAGCTTCTCTTGTGCCTGTATGATCTGATCATTATTTGCCTTATAACTCCTTATCTCTTCCTTCAAGTTTCTCAATATATTGACCAAATCACAAGTATGCCCCACACCACACTTCTCATTTGATGCATAGGGAGATTCTACATAATCTACCACCTTGCTAGCCATTTGATGTCTTTCTTCTTGCAATGCATAATATGTCAAATAAATCAAATCATAATAAACCAATGTACCTTAGTATAGCTTGGCGAGGATACATTGTCTGCAAGATCACCAAATTAGCATGATACATGTATAACATAATCATAACAATGTATAGACTTTCACAAGTAATTGTATCAACACATAATCATCACTCTAGTCAGGATCTAGTCATCAATGCAAGGCCTTATCAACAATGCATGATATGACCTCATGCATGACAACAACCATTACTCCATTATACACATTGCTACATGCAACTGACAATATGCATAAGAAATTCCTAACGAACTACAAATACGCATAAGCACATGTAGTCAAACATAATCAACTAGTTCTTGCAATCAATCTACAAGACTGATGCATGTAATCAAAATATTCAAAATGTAACCTAACATACAAGGATGTAAGTAGGCAACATAAAATCAACATGTAAGTGACAAATAACAATGTACAGTCAATCACATACTCATGTCAAATACTCTTCATTAAATCAACATCAAATTCTCCATTATAACCATATTACAACCCTAATCCATCATCAATAAAATGCAACAAGTATATAAGTGTAAGAGGCACACATGCAACTAACATGCGTGCATGACCAACACATTCAACCCATCTAGTCTGAGAGTTGAACCATCCTCTGATACCACTTTGTAACACCCTCCTCCCACATCCACCCAAGTAACGATGCCAATTGAGGTAAACATGAGACGAGAGGCTACTATGATCAGATTCGACCTTCTAGGTGACCTTAAGGAAGTGGAATTGATGGAACATCACACACAGTCATCCAACATCATCAACAAAACCGTTAGGAGATAAGTTAGCCACTCAGATAGCCTGTCCCTGGGTCCCACTGTTGTTCTGAACCTCTGAGGCCATAGTTGTTCTCATGCCATGGGAAAGGGAGTGACTAGAGACCTAAAGTTGCTCTCATAGGCCTGAATTCTAGTGACCATGGACAAAACTTGCCAGTTTTGTGCCAGTGACCCCAAGATTTAACCCACTTTTTCATGCCCAAAGCCCAGACCACTGCCCAGAATGGAAGGATAGCTTGAAATCAAGAAAAGTACAAGGAAACAATGATTCAAAAGCAATAAACTCAACAATACCTTAATCAGGCACCTACTAGCCATGATAGGCATTTCATCAAACATATTGTCAACATGTAACCTACAAGTGTCAACAATAGAATTAAGTGTAGGGACCCCATACTTACCTGAGAATCGCTATGACCCATTGTTTCCTCATGTCATTTGATGCATATTCATCTATTAGGCCATAGACACATTATCCATTCATATACAAGTAAAAACATGTTGAGATCCATACACAACTATTGTCATAAAAGGTACGTATAACCAACATAATAGGAACATAAAGACAATAAACATAACATAAATCGAAAACCATATATATATCAGTACATTTACAAATGAAAATAAATGGAATGAATTTCTCATTAATAAATGCAATGAACCAATGGGTAATGGGACTACCACATTCTACTCAACCATAGATTAGCTGATCCAAGTCTCTCTTCAGCCAATCACCCCCGTGCCATATTCTAAGCATGAATCTGGGACTCATAGAACACATAAAAAGCACCAATCAATTTGGATTCCACCGGCATTCTCCACCTATAACGTGAGGAATTTGAGTGCCTCCTAGTCCCTCAGGTTTTACCGTGCATCAGCAATCCAATCCAAGGATCATTAGGCCCTAAACTAAGACATACTCTCTAGGATTTACCATGCATTCCATCCTAGAATCACTAGACCAAACGAAGAGAAAATCGACCTCTTGGATTTACCCTATATCCCACCATTCACCGGCAAGGGTTCCTAGGCCCACCGAGGCACACAATCTAGCTTTACCGCAACCCACAGTCTCGTTCACGGGTTACTAGGTGAGTGGCTTCGTGCATCCTCAGTCTGGTCTAGGGGACCACTACACCATGTTTTTGTCAATTTGTAGATCCACCCCACTAAGCTTTGAATCCAATATGGCCATCCCACATAAACCGAATGAGAGAACCCATCTCATCATAGCTATCAGGAAATGGCAAGACTAGGGCAAAAATATTTTCACACCTAGAAAAACCCATGCCATGGTAGAAACGAAACGCATGCAATTGCATGCATGACAAATATAGCAAGGAAAATACACATGCAAGTCGATACCTGTAATGAAGCTTGTTGTAGTTGCTTGATCATGCATTTCCCTTCTTGATCTTTGCTTCCACTTGCCTTATTTTCCTTTCTTGCTCCAATTCCAAAGTGCGCCGAGAAAACTCCAAGTGTCCAAGAGTATGAGAGAGAGAGAGAGAGTAATGAGACAGCTCCAAAGATAACCTGACAAAATGTTACCCACTGATCCTCAGAAGCCTTTTTATGAATGAGGCCTCTATTTTCTTCATTTTCCTCCTCACATGCAACCTGTGACCTTTCACCTCCTTTTTCTCCTAATTTCCATTATTTTCATAAATAATTGTGCCAAAAATGCCATTTTCCCTTTCCAAAACCTTAAACATTGTCTTTTCCAATTTCCTTAGCCATAAACAACCAAATGAACACCCCCTAGGATGTCTTTCCCAACATTCAGCCTGGAATAAGTGTCCCATTCATCCATGGTTATTGTTTTTATCTTTTATTCCATGGAATTTTCACGAGGGTTATTACAGAATCATTCTCCTGCACAACCCTTCCCCTTCCACACACATCCAAACTTCCTCATGGTTGCATGCATTCTTTCCTCCACACTCTTGTTTCATTCACCTCCATCATGCACTCTACTCTACACAATTTCTTTTCTATAGTTGACCTTAGTCACATGATTTCCTACTCAACAATATTAATTGCTTGCACAGTACCTTTTGTGGTATAATATTGATAATTGTTTGATGATATTTTACACCTTACTAATTGATCTAGGTGGATATTGGTGGTCATCTACCTATTCCACCTAGACCCCCTAGTCAATTTCATTTGTTTCCTTGTTCATTTCGACATTTACTATTTTTAGCAGTTTTTCGAGTCCTGAACTTCCAGAGCAGTTTTGACCCAAGAGGTAGCCCCCGCCTATTGCCATCTCTTTGATCACTGCAAATAAATGTAGTAAGATCATTTCCTAGACCAGGAAATTTAGTTTCCTTATGATTCACCCCTATGGCAAGAATAAGGTTGTGGCCACAACTTCTAGGCAAGGCTCCTCTACACAACAGAAACAAATAGACATGGTCGTGGAGGAGTATAGGGATATTTTCACCTCACCCAGAAGGGTACATCTGCAATGTCAGGTCAAGCACTCCATCGATATGATCCTGGGAGTGCCACTACCCAATGGAACAATATATCGACACTCTGTTCTAGAGAATGATGAGATCAAGAAGTAGATTCAGGAACTATTGCAGAAAGGGGACATCAAGCCAAGCTCATCACCCTATGGGAGCCGGATTGTATTGGTACAGAAAAAGGATGGGACGTGGATGCTCACTATTGACTATCGGGTGCTGAAAAAGATCACTGTCTGGAATAGGTACCCAATCCCGCGTATTGATGACCTTATGGACCAGCTCAAGGGGGGCAAATATTTTAGCAAGATTGTCTTGAAGGCAGGTTATCATCATGTGTCTATCGAACCCTATGATGTGTGGAAGATTGCCTTTAAATGCAAGGAGGGCCTTTTCGAATGGTTGGTCATGCTGCTCGGATTAACGAATGCCCCAACAACCTTCATGAGACTGATGGATGACATCTTGCGACCCTTCACCAATGCATTCATGGTGGTGTATTTAGATGACATCTTAATCTTCAGCCAGAGTTGGGAAGAGTACCTCCACCATATTCGGCAGGTCCTTCAAGCCCTACGACAACACAAGTTGTGTGCTAACTTGGAGAAATGCACCTTTGATCTGACCTAGGTTCAATATCTGGGGTACATCATTGATGAGCAGGGTGTACATGTGGACCCATCCAAGATACAAGTCATTCGGGATTGGCCAACCCCAACCACTCTAATAGAGCTCCACAACTTTTTGGGTTTGCCAATTTCTACCATAGGTTCATGTTGGGGTTCTCTCATATCACTTGGCCTTTAACTCAAGTCACCAAGGGCAGAGTGAAAGAAAAAAAAATTGGTCAGAAACTCAACAACAAGAGTTCTCTGAGTTGAAGAATCATCTATGTTTTGCACTAGCACTCACATTACCATACTTGCAACAACCATTTGAGTTTGAGATAGATGCCTTTGACTATGCTATTGGTGTGGTTCTTACTCAGCATGGGCATCCAGTGGCTTACTATAGTGAGACACTTTCAGACACAGTCTAAAAGTACCCCACTTATGACAATAAATGTATTCCATTGTGTAGGCCTGCCTTCAGTGGAAGCATTACATTCTAGGGAAGGAAACAGTCATCCACACAGACCATTAACCTCTATAGATCATATAGACACAAGGGAAGTTGCATAGCGAACGCCATCAGAAATGGTCTACCCTTCTAAAATAGTTCCATTTGAACATTAAGTATAAGAAGGGCATCAGCAATAATGTCGTTGATTGCCTCATCCGACCATCGGTCATGGCGCTGATCACTGTGCTCAACTCCTATGAGAACGAGACATTGGGGTGGCCACATCTTTACAAGAGTGATCCAGAATTTGGAATCATATATGAGACACTCCTAGAAGGGAAGAAAGTTCCAAATTTTCACCTTCAGGATGCATTGTTATGCCACCTGGGACACATCTGTGTTCCTTCAAGTGAGTGTGCCAAGATGATTTGGGAGGCATGCTACAATCGGGTCGCTAGACATTTCGGAGTAGAGAAAACAATGGAGCTATTGCAAAAGTATGTTTATTAGCCAAAACTTCATCGGAATGTTGGGAAGTACATTAGATCTTACATCGCCTGCAGCATTTCCAAACTAACCATCAAGAAGCAAGGCTTGTATACTCCTCTACCTACTCCTATCTGGCATTGTGAATTTGTCTCCATAGATTACATGTTTGGCCATCCTTCTACTAAGCACAGTGACGATTGCGTTTTTGTGGTCATCGACAAATTCTCTAAGATGTCCATCATGGTAGCTTGCAAGAAGAGTATCATGGCAGAGGCCACTGCTAAGCTCTTCTTTGAGCGAGTGTGGGTACACTTTGGGATCCCAAAGTCCATTGTCTCAAATCGGGACAATAGATTACTAAGTGCAATTTGGTCAAGTCTCTGGTCAATGCTGGATACAAAACTTACTGATCTATAGCTGAATGTTCATTTTCTTGTTCTAATTTCAATTACATATTTATAAACACATGCTTATCTATTGCTTCATGTGCAGGCTTCTCTTATGTTGTTTGTGATTGGAAACAGGTAAATTTTATGTCAAGTTTTATGTTAGAATCATGAGCAGATTAGGATGAAAGTAAAGTGTTCAACAACAACAAGAAAATGAACAACAAACCATCAAGAAAAACACTTAATCCAATGTCTCGATAAAAGAGTTCACCCCTCCTGGGCTACATCTCCTTGGTCCAGCTTCCATGGCTTGGGCCTCTTTATTTGCTCAAAATGGAAAAAAGTACAATTTACGATTCTCCACAGCTTCTGAAACCTACTTCAATGGACTCATAGCATCCAAAAACCCCTAATATGACTCTCCAAACTCTGCAAATGGACTATAGTTGTTCTGGGCTTGACCTCCTCCCTGGTGGCCCTAGGCTTCCCTAAGCTTCAACGTGGAAATGTCACAAACATAATTGCCCCATTGCCTCTTATACCTATTCCATTGTGTTCCAAATGTTGAAGTCATCTAGGAACACCTTTTTCTAATCCTCATTTGGTCGAAAAATGCTCCAGTTATGGCTCAAACAATTTTTCCCTAAAAATCCTCCTCCAAATTTGGAAGAACTCCAATTAAGGCCACCAATTCTGGAGGCAGACTCGAAAATAGAGGAGTCCACCAAAAATTTTCCAACTTAAGCCAATGGTTAATTAACTATTAAATGCAATTTAATTAAGAACTAATAGCGCTTAACGAAAAATTTGCACAGTTTTGTAAAACCATTAGCCATCGAAGTTTTCACATGTCGTGGCATTTAGTGCCATGGGTATGGTAACATAAAATAGTTTGTGCTGGCATTTATGTATAGACATGGTCAGATGTAACATAAAATGTTAACGTTATATTTCCACTGATATGCTAACTGTAACCTTAACCCCATTTGATGTGTTCACATGATTTGCTAACTGTCGTAGTGTTGGAGCCATCGGAGGTTGCAGTAACCGTAACCGCCACTGTTGGCATGTTCACATGAAGTGTTGGCCCTCCTACCGCCAACCCAAAAACCATTCAACATTGAATATGTGGCAACCATATATGGTTAAGAACCATAGTTAGAGGAGATGGTTAAGGCATGGGCACTATGGAGGGAAGGTCGCGGGGTCGAACCCAGGCACCTCCATAAATTTTTAATATACCATCATAGGGGCATGTGGCAGCCTCTAGGATTGCCATGTGTCACCTTCCCATTGGTCCAACTCGACCACAATTGCCCAATGCAGCATTGTCACTTGTCAACATATGATTCACCCACCTATACAAGAATATTCCAAGGAATATCCCAAGGAATATTCTCCTTGCTGACTGGGTTGTACAGATGCCCAATTAGCTTGTACCAAAAGTTTTCCCTATTTGGTGAAATGGTCAATGGGCTCTAACGTTCTCATACGAACTCTATTTTAAACGAAATGAGTTGTGTTGGGGTCATTTTGCTGAGACAGACGCGGTTGTTCAGCTTTCGAGCGATTCTAAACACTTTGAATTTTGAGCTAATTCTTATCCCTAATCTAGATTTCGATCACTTACTAAGTCCACGACTTTCCATCCCCAGACTAATGGCCAAGAAAAGGTTGTCAATAGGATGATCATACGCATTCTACGCATGTATAACTCAAAGCATCCATGCATGTGGGATGAAAGTCTCTCCTATGTCCAACACAGCTACAATAGAGATCTACACAGCTCAACAAGCCATAACCCCTTCAGGTAAGGTTGGGATTTCATCCATTATGCCCCATTGATGTGGCCATACTATTTGTAGCCACTTAGGTAGATTCAGATTATGTTCAGTCTGAAGCTGAAAGGGCTAACAACTGTTAGGATATTCCAACACATAGGAATAGTTAAGTATAACTTGGTCTAGTATAGAGTTAGGTAAAGTGTGTTTCTTTACTATGTACATTTGTAACTTACAATCCGACGGTCACGATATGTAGTGATCGAACGGTTCATTCTCT
>APFE030621661.1:0-100924 GCA_000404065.3 Pinus taeda
GACAGGAGAGTCTTCCGCGGAACTTTCCGCCGATATTCACGTTGTAGAGTCATCTACAGCTAAATCAAAAACCGGTGGTAAGAAGAAAGGGAAGAAGAAGAATAAAGAGAAAAATTCAAAAGAGAAACATAAAAAAGCGGAACCCACTGATGAAAAATGAAAACCTCGTTACCCGTGTCTCATTTGCGATGAAGACCATTATACGAGAGACTGCCCTCATCGGGCGGAAGTTGCAAAAATCGTCAAAGGTTCCCAAACTCCTGCTTCTTGAAGGATCCTTTTCTAGCTCAAGATAGTAAGATGATAGGTTCATCCTCCAATGCCAATGAAGAACCCATCTTGATGATGTCTCATGTAAGGATTGCGACTCAATCGCAAGATTATGGTAGTAAAAGTCTTGTTGATGGAAAAGAAGTAGAATCTTCTCATTCCAATCCATCAACCTCATCTCCCTGTTCTGATCCGCTACAGATCGAGAAACCTAACCCGGACTTAGTAATCAAACCTCCCACAAAGGGTGTACTTCGAAAGTCTGCTTTCAATCCACATGCGAGAGCGGCTCAAAATTACAACATTGTTGAGGATTTAGCTGTTTCACCCTCAGCAATGTCGGCTTTGGAAGTGTTGCAATCATGTCCATCACAGCGCAAATTACTTTTGTCGGCTATAGGAGCTGTTGACGCTCAGGACCCGAACCTTATAATCTTCGATCTAGAAAATAGTGCGCCGCGTCTCCCCCATCAAATGGTTGTCAAGATTCCAGTGAGTCAAAAACAGACCTGTTCATAGGACTGTGATTGACGAGGGAGCTTCCACATGCATTATTTCGATATAGTGTTGGAGATCGCTTGGTTCCCCTTCACTAAATCAATCCCCGACAATTCTTAAGGCCTTTGATGGCCGTGGGTTTCACCCTTTCGGCATTTTACAGGATCTACCTATAGGGGTTGAAGGAAAAACCGTTAATCTATATGTGGAGGTGGTTGATGTCCCTCTATATTACAACCTTCTCTTGGGTCGTAGTTGGTCCTACGCTATGACAGTTGTTGTCTCATCGGTCTTTCGGCTTATAAAGTTCCCTCACAATGGAAAGATCGTAACTATAGACCAGTTGTCATACTTTTCATCCGACCCAGCCTCTGCTGAGAGCATTCAGCACGTTGGCAAAGCGACAATCCATTATAAGGATGTTGATGTAGGGTTAGTTAAAGATTCCGGTTTACTGGGCACTTTTCCTTTCCCTCCTATCAACGCATTGTCTTCTACTGCAACAATTCATATGATTTCATCAGGAACCATCGTTAATGATGATCCTTGGATCATCCCTTCTAAAGCTGAGGTAGACTCATTTGGTACTCTTGTGCCTTTGAGTCCGTATGAACTTGTATATCAGACCGTGCAGTCGTTTTCCGACCCAATATCAATCTAAATTGACTTAATGAACGAAGTCCATGAAGATTCGTTTTCAACATCAACCTCGGAATCAAAAACTTTTTCCGAACTTGTTCAATCAGATGAGCAAATTCGTGAAATGCTATGCGTCGATGAGTTACCATGGGAAGATCTACATCACAGATCTTCGTTTTTACTCAAGAGCGATCATTTTGAAAACAATTTTTCATCAATATTTACAACCGAATATGTTAAGGATGCTCAGAATCCAATGAAACATCCTGATTTCGAGTTAAATTTGGGAAATATTTCCAAAACTCTTCCCCTTGACATTTCGGTTAAGCCTGGAATTATTGAAAACGTTCATATAGGTGCCTCTTGTACAGACGATGAGATTAAAACATACAAGGCCCTATTTCAAGAATTTCGCAACGTGTTTGCCTGGTCCTATGAGGAAATGCCAGGAATTGACCCAGCAATCGTAGTTCATGAAATTAAAACCTACCCGGACGCTAAACCCGTTCGGCAACGTCTGCGTCAGATTCACCCAAGAAAAGCTGCTACAATTAAAGTAGAAGTTGAAAAATTATTGAAAGCAGGTTTCATTTATCCGATCCCGTTAACGGATTGGGTATCGAATATTGTTCCCATGAACAAAAATCAAGGGACAATAAGAATATGTATCGACTATAGGGACATTAATCGAGCATGTCCAAAGGACAATTACCCTACTCCCTATATCGATCAAATTATTGATGATTGTGCCAGCAGTGAAATTTTCTCCTTTATGGATGGCTTTTCCGAATACAATCAAATCAATATTCTGCCTGCCAATCAACAAAAAATGGCATTCATTTGTCCATGGGGGACATTTTCTTATTGCAAATTACCTTTTGGCCCGAAGAATGCCAACGCAACTTTTCAATGGGCCATGTCTTACGCTTTTCACGATATAAAACACATTGTGCAACCCTATCTCGATGACTTGCCTGCTCATTCCTTAAATCGAGCTTATCACCTCGTCCATTTACGATCAATCTTTATGAGGTGTAGGAATTATCGAATTTGGTTGAATCCCCACAAGTGTGTGTTTTTCATTGAAACGGGTTGATTGCTGGGATTTGTTGTTTCGAAAGCCAGCATTTGCGTCGATCCTTCGAAGGTCGAAGCTATCATCAAATTGCCTCCTCCTTCGAGTCTTCGCCAACTCCAAAGTTTGTAAGGGAAAGCAAACTTTTTATGTCGATTTATCCCTAACTACGCTGAGATCACGAAGGGTTTTACCCAGTTGTTGAAACAAAATACTTCATTCTTTTGGGATGAGATAGCTGAGAAATCTTTCGATGCGTTAAAACATGCGTTGACCCATGCACCGCTATTGCATCCTCCCAACTACAACCAGGACTACGTCTTGTATCTCGCTGCTTCCTATTCCACCATTGGAATGGTGCTAGTTCAGGAAGATGAATTCGATACGGAACATGTGATATATTACCTTAGTCGAACGTTAAATCCAACTGAGCTAAAATATTCACATGTGGAGAAATTGGCATTGGAAGCTGTTCAAGCTGTCCAACGTTTTTGTCATTACATTTTATTACGCAAAACTACGGTCATTTCTAATTACAACCCTATGATCTATATTTTCACTAAGCAGTTGTTGGGGGGCAAGTAATCCAAATGGATTGTCATCTTGCAGGAGTTTGACTTAGAATTTGAAAAGTCCAAGTCAAAGAAATCTTTAGTTTTTGTGGAACTTATGTGTGACTTCCCGCGTGTTGATACAAAAACTGTGGCAGAGGAGCCCATTGCGAACGAGTCCTTGTTTCTAATCAGCACTTTAGATCCATGGTATGGAGATATCATCACTTATCTCCAAACCCAAACCTTTTGGCCAGATCTTTCATGATCCGACCGTCATAAAATCCGATTCCAATCACAACAATTTAAAATTATTGGAGATACGCTTTATCGTCGTGGGGCGGACTCTATTTTCCGACGTTGTTTGACTCATGAGGAAGCTGAAAGGGTCTTAAATGACTCTCACTCTGGAGCGTGTGGCGGTCATATGTCTGGGTATGCCACTGCCTGAAATATATTGCGCGCTGGCTATTTCTCGCCGTATTTGTTTAAAGACTGTATTATTGCGATCCGAAAATGCCACAATTGCCAAAATTTTGATCGAAAGATGCGCGCTCCACCTGCTCCTCTTCACCCTATAATTTCCGTTGGTCCTTTTGCCAAATGGGGTATCGATTTTATTACATGTAACCCTCACTCGGCCGGGGGCCATGCGTATATTATCCTCGTGGTAGATTATTTTACTAAGTGGGCTGAGGCGATGCCTACATTTGAGGGAGACGGCAAAACAACTGCAATTTTCATATTCAAACATATAATTGCTAGGTTTGGTGTTCCACAAACAATTATCACTGACCATGGGCGTCATTTTCAAAACGTTATGATGACAGAACTTATAGACCAGCTTGGCTTGCGTCACGACATTTCAACTCCTTATTCTCCACAAGCTAATGGCCTGGTTTAATCCCTCAACAAAGTTTTAGTCATCATGATCCGACGAATCATTGGGATTCATCGTTCGAATTGGAATAACACGTTATTTTCAGCGCTGTGGGCGTATCGAACCTCAGTCAAAACATCAACAGGGTTCACTCCTTTCCAACTAGTTTATGGTTTGGAAGCTGTGTTACCTATTGAGTGCGAAATCCCGTCATTGCGAATGGCCATTGAATTACTTCCAGCTGCTTCCGAAGAGCAAAGACATTTATTATACTTAGCTTAGCTAGATGAGAATCGCCGCGATGCTGCATTAGCGATCGAATCTCATGCCAAACGTATTAAGGGTCAGTATGATCGAAATGTAACCCCTCGAAATTTTTCGGAAGGAGATCTAGTCCTTTTGTACGATCAAGCAAATGATAAATTAGGCGCTGGAAAATTCGTGCCTATGTGGCATGGTCCCTTTGTTGTCAAGCGAAAGTTAGCGAAAGGGGCCTATGAATTGGTAGACTTTGACGGGGTCTCTTTAGGTAAACCCAGGAATGGTCTTTACCTGAAGAGATATTATGCTTAAAACGAGTGTGGAGATTTTTTTTTTAGTTAGGTTAGTTTTCTCTTCTAGCTGGTGTGTTTTAGATTAAAGTGTGCTTAGCTTAGAGATTGAGTTTTCCGTCGTTATTCCTGCTTATCTTGGTTTTACGTTTGATGTCGCAGATGTCGACACCTCTTCAAACATATATTGGTTTCGCTGATGGCGCTTGTCGTAGTACACAGAATATTTCTTCCGCAGCTTGGGTTATTTATTCACCCTCTGACGAGTTGGTATCTATGCATGGGGTAAGCCTCGGTCAAACAACGAACAACATTGCAGAATATAGTGCAGTGGTGGATTTATTATCTAAATCTATTTCGTTTGGGATTCAGAGTTTGATAGTGAGGTTAGATTCTGAACTCATTGTATTACAGCTTAATAGAGTATACGCCATTAGAAATCCAGTTTTATTAAGATTATTTTTGAGAGTGCATCTCTTTGAACGTGAATTTGACTATATTGAATATCAGCATATTCCAAGATCTTTAAATACATTAGCAGATGCAATTGCTTCTCAAGTGTTAAGTAGACATGTGCGATAATCATACAAGTAAATTTAAAAACATTCCATAACATGTTTAAACAAGACAAGCCAGTAATAATGATATCATATATATATAGGAGTGTGTCAAAAAATACATCATCCTCGATCATAGGTTGAGAAAAACACCTTATGATCGGCAAAAATGATAGGTACAAAAAGCAAAATGTCATGTGAGACTACAATAAGTGATCATCCCATCACTGGTGATGATCTCGATACGAAACCACTGCACAGGCCACCTTACAAAGGAACCTCCTAAAAGGTCCGGGGACTCCAATCACATAGCACTGAACTCGACGAGGGATTTCGTCTATGCTAGTCTCAGGAATGTCCCATGTCAAGCGCTCTAGGTGACTCTCCAACTCAACCAAGGTCTCTGCTGATTCTTCCTATGGGGCTGGAGCTGGTGCAACTAGTTGTTTTCTCTCGAAAGGCCGGAGAGCAGCTGGTCGTTGTGGGCCCACATCTGCATTTTAAAATTATTATTATCAGTTTTGAGACGATATAAAAATAAATAAATTAATTAACATTAGGAAAGTGTTGAAAATGATTACCTGAGTCATCCCACTGCTCTCTTGGAGGAAGATCCATGTATGGGTCTCCACGAAAGTCAACCCCAGCATAAGGAAAATCCTGGATCGAAAAAACCTGGTTCTCCAACCATTGGAAATACTCAGGTTTGAACCGGACGACCTCGGTCCCCTCGTCAAGATGACGGGCCATGACTGCGACCCATCGCATCAGTTTGGGCTCTCGGGGAAGCCCAGCTCCAACTATAAGGTGTTGCGGGATAAGCATAGGAATCCTCTCCAGGCCAAAGCTCACGACTAAAGCTCCATAACCAAAATTCTTCAGTCGTCCGTTCTTGGCCCTAGTCAATTGGCCCTTCACATTGGCCAACACAGCATCGCACCAGTTGAATATGGTACCCTGAAAGAAATCAACTGCCATACGCATCTGGGATCCAGTGGCAACATGTAATGCGGCAGCTCCGTAAAGTCTAGTAACAGTGAATGCAATCACCATGAGCTCAGGACAGGATATGGTCTTTATGTCTATCCCTTTGTCTCTAGTCTGGCGGTTGCAGTACTCTAACCGGAGACTATCGATAGACTGGCCACCTGTCCTAGTCCCGAACAGAGTCAAGTCAACGCCTCTCTTAGGCAAACTAGTCAAAAAATATATATCCGCCGGCTCGATCTTGAGCTGGTGGCCGCCAATAAAGAAGCATTGGTCCTGGACACTCCATTTGTCCACCATCCACTGCAAGAAATCCACCTGAGCACTCATGCAAGGAATGGCCCAATATTTGTATAAGCCGCACGTCCTCAAAGCATCAAGCGAAGGTTGATGATTCCATGCGGCAGCATCCACATCCTCGTGCTCTCGTTCGCACCAATCTAGCATGGTGTACCACCTACATCAAGCAAGAAGATCATTTAGAAAGCTAGAATAATTTTCCTTTGGTCCATTTTTGAGAATTTTTGGGTTAAAAACCCTCACGGCTAGGCTCGCACCCTTCATGTTGGACACAGTGCGTGGGACCGCACTTTGTCCACATGGAAGGTGCGGACCCCAAGCTTTTTCCCAATGGAGAAAAAGTCGGGGTCCGCAGGTACGCAATGGTGAGCCTGCGTACCCCGAGCGTGGGTTTTTTGCCTAAAAACCCTCCTAAAAAACGAAATAAGAGACTAAATTGAAAAATTAAACGGTTAAAAAACAAGAGAAGGATGATGTGGATTACCTGGAGAAGACGACATCCGATTCTAACAGTTGGATTTTCCGCAATCTTCACTGGAAGTTTTCAGAGCAAAAGCACTATTTTCTCACCCAAATCGCAAATGGTAAAAATGAATGGTAAAAGCCCCTTTTTATAAGTTTTTTGAGTAAATAAATGCAAATTTGTTTATGTTTCACTTTAAAAAGGTATTTTTGCGACATTTTTATGTCTTTCAAGCAGATATGAGTAATGTTTGTGTTTTTGTGCAAGATAACAGGATTACTTAGGCGAAATCTATCATTTTCAACTAGAGTCACCTTTAAGCCCTTTTCTGACTCCTAAAACATGAAAATATTGCCGAGTTTTTCTTTTAAGCTCGTTAAAACGGAATTAAAAGACAGTCGATTTACAACTCTTTTTCGACCGCAAAAACATAAAAAGATCGCCGGATTTTTGTCGTTTCAAATTCGATATTGGTTATAAAACGACGTGTCCTTGGTTGCTTTTTAACTTTTTCGGATCAAAGACGCTAATAACGAAAAGTACTCCTTGGTCGTAAAATATCAAGCGGTTCTCTCAAGTATTATTTTATACTTTTTCGGGCTTGGGAGACACAAATTTATGAAAAAGTCAAACCATGGAGTCTTCCTAAGTTTTTTCAGACTCTCTAAAAATGAAAAACGCCGAGTTTCTCCTATACTGGACTCGTTAAATTTCAACAGTAAAGGACCTGTTCAATTACAAACAGGAACAGACCACTCCTTCTTAGGGTTCAAATTTAAACTAAGTTGGACTCATCCGAAGGGTGATCTTATAATCAAGCATATGTTATCCTCCTCAAGCTTCTAAAAAATAAAGAGGTACTTGCCAGAAATGGTGTGGGAAAAGAGAGAAAAATGAGCCTATTTGTTATACTTCGTAACCACTCTTGAACACGGCACTTTCATTCACCTGGGTTGGGAAATCCTTTACCTAACAGTTGATCAAACCACATTCAAAGTCTTCAGCCGGTTTCTGGGTATTAACTTTGGGTCAATCGTCAGCAAACCATTTTTCATGTCGTTATGTGTTCAAGAGGTTTGTGCGAATAAGCCATTCATCTGCAAAAATATCTGTCATTCCATCTTGACCATCCCTGAGTCAGTCCTTGCAACTAAATTTCTTCAAACTTGATCTATGATTTCTTGTCGTGGGCTTGCCTACGACGGATCACTTTCTATAGACTTCAGCTCTTTATCTAGAAAGATGATCTAGAAATCGCCAGTACCTTGGGATCTGCATGCCTCAATGGCAGGTTTCTCGTCTTTGACGACAGGTTGCATCATTGACCTTCGATTGGAGGATTCCATGACATGTTCGACATCGACACATCTAATCACATCTCATGAATTATACTGAGTACTTTGAGAGCCATTGTCATTATTGGTGGTTTCTCTCACACTTGTTAACAATTTACATCATTGACTGGTAATCAAGTGGTTTCTACCATGTTTGACTTCGACACATTTATTCACATGGATAGAATCGTATTATTTCGGGGAGTAGAAATGAAGACCCTGGATCTAGTTTCCACCATCCAGGCTGCGAGGAATTTTGTATTCATTATGTTGTAGACTATTCATAAATAGATGGTTGCGTCCATATTGTGTCTACATGTGTCTATACTTATGATGTATTACAAGATCATTCCTATATCAGAGCAGTAGTCAGTTTTCTAGTCAGTTTGTAGTTTCCTAGTCAGTTTTGATTTAAGTATGGGAATGCCTACCTCAGTGATGATATGATCTCAAATATATATTTTTCACTTGAATGTTTTTACAGGTTCCAACCGGGCTCTCCGCAAGATAATCCTCGAAATGATAAAGCACTTCACTCTTCTTAAATGATAAATGAAATCCTCATCTACTACAGACTTCGCACTTTAGGGGGAAATCTGTTACACAAAAATATCGCCACCATGATTATTTGCAGTCAGTATGGGTCTATCATCACCTATACTAGCCTCCTAAGCAAGTCTCAGACATTAGCTCTTCATGTCCAGCTTTGCAAAAGAGAGAAAGACTTTGAAAATCAATATTACTCTGGTTTCGCACTTTCTCCTACTTTTACCTGTGGACCCGCACCCTTTGTTCATAATACTTGCATATATGCACGCTTTGTCTGTAAAGGGGTGGGTGCGTACCCCTATGAAAGTCAACAAGGCACAAGTTTATCCTAAAAAACTCACTTTTGGGTTAAATCTAGATGTTTCTAGAAGGATTTTGACGTGGATTGTTCGCTCCAAAGTGGTTCATGCATCCCAACAGAGAAGGAGCTAATCCCTTGATAGGAGGAGCTATCCCTTTGAAGGAGGACTTTATCCCTTTGAAGGAGGACCTAGTAACTTCCCTCCATTGCACTATAATTTAAGGCATTGGATCAGTTGCTAGGGAGGTTAGAAGCTGAACATTTTGAGGGTAAATGCTGATGGAATTGGGACTTCCTAGTTAAACTTGAGAGAGGAGATCACATACCTTTTTGTGTTTCATTGGGAAGTGAGTGAAACTTGTTCAAGTAGAGGGACTTCGTGTCGGACCCTGGAGAGAGCTTGTACAGCATCAAGGCACAAGTTGTAAAGCTCTTCTTTATTTGAATTAATACAATCAGATTCATTTTTTCTCAACAAATTGTCTTATGTGGTTTGTTTCATAATTTCCTTGATCATTATGATGAATATGCTTTATATATTGGCTTTTCAGGTGCTATTTAATTGTTTGCTTGTTTGTGTTTTTGCAGAATACACTTCAAGGAAGCTCAATTTGGAGTGAGGAGCGAGGCTGCCACAAAACTTGCATTGGACCAAGGTAGGCCTAAAACACTTGTTTGCCTTGTTTTACTTGCATGTTTAGAGAAAGATAGTTTTTGATTGGCTTGCTTGTCACTAGATATCAGTAGATACTAGGAAGGTCGATCTTGTTTGCAACCTCGACTCATTCCGCGTGACAGCTCTCACCCTAAGGGACAAATAGAAGTCTCTCTCTCTATCAAGATCAATCTCCCTAACTAATCCAGAGGCCTCTTGACTCCTACCCTAAGTAAGATATGATTAATCTCGTCATAAGGAAATATACACAACATCCTACAAGCCACAACTCCATGGAATCCAAGTCAATATCCCATTGATATTTGGGACCATACCAAACAAATTCACAAGGTACATCTTCCTAACCATACAAAAGGTATCATGACCCAAGGAAGGAATCCCTAAATCAATTATATACATAGGGTACATTTCCCCAACCATAAGGTCTCCCAAACCACAACCTAAGGGAGGAATTCCTATCTCAATCCCCGAATATATAGTTTCCCAGTTCATGATATAAGGGACAGGACACAAAATCAATCCATACCTCAGAACCAAGCTTCCCGACCAAAATGACTAGTCTCTTGGTCCATTGACCTGTGTGAGTGACAATCTTCCCGACCAATCCATAAGTCTCCCTATTGTAGCCAAAGGAATATTTTCCATCACATGATGTTATACAATCAATTCTCCCTCTCACTTAAAGAGGGGTTCTCAACAACTCCAATTTGTTCAATGACATAAGAAAAAAATTTACCAGATAAGGACTTTGTCAACACACAAACAACCTATTCATTAGTAAGGACATATTCGAGCTTCACAACTCCCCTTTGGAAAATATTTTGAATATAGTGAAATTTAATCTCAATGTGCTTCGACCTGTCATGAAACATCGAATTCTTAGAAAACTTCACACAAATTTTATTATCACAATATATAATGGTCGATTCCAACACTCAATCAAACAAACCATCAAATCATTTTCGAAGCCACATAGCTTCACAATAGGCAGAACATGTGGCAATATATTCAGCTTCAACCATACTCAAAGCAAAAAAAAAATGGTTTTCTACTAAACCTTGAAACTATACAAAGCCCAGACCAAAATAAAATCCAAAGGTGCTCTTCCTATCATCAAAGCTACCAACCCAATCAACAACAGTAAATCTATGTAGCTTTCATTTTCCATTAGAAGCATATTTCAAACCATATTAAATAGTACCACACAAATATCTTAGAATTTGTTTCATTGTGACCGAATGTACATGTCGGGCCTCAACTAAGAATTGGTTCAATACGTTCAAAGCATGACAAATATCATGTCTAGTATTCACAAGATAGTTCAATGAGCCAATTTGTTTGTGATACATAGAGGGATCAATCAAATCAAAATCATAGTCCCAAATTTTCTTCAAATTTGTCACCGTAGGTGTGTCCATGGACTTGAAATCCATCATGCCCAATATTTGAAGGGCTGGAATAGTATATTTTCCTTGGCCAACAAAGATTCCATTATGATTTTTCCAAATTTCCAATCCAAAAGAGCAATGCATAAGACCTAGATCATTCATTTCAAATTCAGAAATCAACTCCCGCTTACATTGGTTAATAAGAACTTTAGGCCCAGTGATAAAAACAATCATCCACATAGAACTAGAACATCAAGGGATACTGACGCAGGTGCATATATGGATTAAAAAATTTGATGAAGACTAGAAAAAAGCTTGCTAATGTGATGGGATGGTCACATGATGATGCTGGGAGAAATTTAAATGATTTTGTAAGAATTTGTAAATAGTTTCATTAGCAAGTGAGTTTTTTTTTTTGAATAAGTTGGAAGAATTACTTCTTAATGTAAATATAGTTTCAGTTTCCCTTATTTTGTGGAGAATGGGAAACAATTCATCTTGTGACTCTTGGCTGTCCACATTAGCTTTATTTAAAAAAAAAGAGTGTTTGAGAGGAAAAGAGTGCAACAAAGGTAGAGAGAAGGAGAAGAGAGTAGACACTCCAGTGAAAGGAGAAGAGGCAGAGGTTGAGAGGCCTAGGCTGCACATGCCCAGATTCTAAATTTGGCCAATTTAATGTTAGGGTCCAACCCTAATCCCTTTATTTATATAATAAGCCCAAGGGGCCTAGTTAGAGTCATAGTTAGTTATTTGAGTCAATAAGACCCGTAAGTGGTTATCCACATTAATAATAATTGTAAGTGGTTAACCTGCATTATAGAAAAGGGACTACAATTAGTTATAAATGGGCCATAGTTAATAAATAAAGTGGTTAACCCATATTATGTAATTATGTAAGGGACCACTAGTAGTTAGGTTCTTTTTTTCCCTAAGGAAAAATTGTAATTTTCCATTAATATAGAAAAATTACATGTAGTAGATGCTTGCATGGCATATGCAATATGCTTGGTTGTGGCCATCAAAAATATGAATCTGTACATAATTTACCACGCAGGGTATACAGAAGAAGTTCATATAAAGGATATATACAATGTATAAAACAAGTACTGATAGAAATCACTGCTATATATTGTGCAAATTAGGGCCTAGAAGCCCGCTGGCATAACTGATCTATATAGGGACGGTGATAATACTGATAATGTTCTTCTCCTTGCTACTCCTGAATTATCCACAGTCTGTTGGGATGTGTTGTGGCCTCCTTGGAAAGTTTGTCAACAACCATATTATGCTCCCTGCAAATATGTTGACAAGAAATATAATTAAATTGAACTTTTATGATCATGAATTTATCCAAAAAAAATTCTGAGATAGTGCATATGACATGCAGATGTGTTGTTGAACCAATTGATGATGATTTTAGAATCTACAAATATCTGAATGTGATTGCATGCATGTGCGAGAGCAAAATGGAGGAGGTGTCTAAGAGAGATCAATTCTGCAAAATTGTTTAACCCATCCCTAAAATCATTTGTATTCTATAGAGATGATTTTTAGTTTTATGTAATATTATACCCCCCACCCAACACCCCTGTGCTTGTGTTACACCATCAAAATATGCCCAAGGTAGATTGCAATCGATGGCTTCAGGTGTCACGACGCAACCAGTAGGGGTGTGATTCTCTTCCGGAATTTCATGATATGTAGATACAATTTTGGCAATGGAGGATGGCCATCGAGCCACTCTATCTCTGAAAATGATCCCATTCCTAATGAGCCAAATAGTCCATTAGATAAGTAGTGGAAGGCAGTGGATTTTTTGGATCGAGGTCTCAGCTCTCCATAGATCCTAGGCTTCTAAAACATTGAGACCATGCCATCTGATGGTTAAGGATAGTGTAGTTAGAACCTATTGATGAGCGCCAGTATTGCAGCAAGGGTTTTGCAACTCTTGGGCTATCAGCTTTACTTATCAACCCGGGGTTCGTACAAACTTGGAGGTGACAGTGTTGTATGCACAAGTAAAAGTGATGGTTATGCCTGTTGTCACTATTCAGTTGGTGAGAGACCACTGGGGTTCCAAGCTAGACTTCTATAGAGTCAGAAGAAGCTTGATGCTTTGATGGAAGAAGGGAAAACCTACTCTAAGAGAATTACTCTACTGCAGTAATGGAAAAGGCCAACATGTAATGCTAAACCACACCTTACCCTAATTAACCATTTAAGAAGCTATGCTAAGAAGAATTGCTAAATTAAAAATAAAAAAATGCTACTATCTAAGTGGTAGAAGTAGAAAGCATCAAACCATACTAATGTGCAAGCAAAGAAACTAAACTAAATCTGTTTTCACTTTTTTTGGTTTTTTAGGCAAAATCAAGTATGCAAACTAGTTGTTCTTGTGGATGTGATAGGTGGATGGGACGTGTTTGAAGATGGCTAGAAGGTTTATGAAGTGGTTGGATGGTGTGAAGGGGTCCTATGAGGCTTTTTGTGACTTCCTAGAGGTTTCCCATCAATTCGGCCTCAAAACAGGCTATTTCAGGAAAGCGTACTGGATGTACTAGAAACCTACAGGATGATCCTGTTGGAATTACAGGAAACCTACATGATACAACCAAGAGCTAATTGTGAGATGTTGGAAGTGTCAGGAAGCTTAGGAAAGAAGTGTGATGGGTGGAATGGAGTTTTATAAGGTCTAGGAGCACTCAGGAGTCAATATCCAAGATAAGAGATGGCTAGATGTGCTCAATGTGTTTAGGGGAATTTCAATGAAAAATGATGAAAAAATAGTGAGGGTGGTGGTGAAACAAGGGATGGCTAAGGTGGATGAAGTGGAAGGTGGCTATTGGTTTTGAATTCTTGGTCTCCTTCTGAAGTACCTGCTCTACATAAAACATGTCTGTCTTCCAAAAAGAACTATGCAAAAAGATACATTTTCATAAACTAGAAAAGCATGAATCAAATGCCTATATTATGCATGAAGAAAGTTGCTGAAGGGAATGAAAGCATGAGTGAGATATTATTGCAGAAATGGAGATGGAAAAAGATGACAATGAAATATGCCTTACAACATGAACCAAATATTGAATCAAAGACAACAAACTCCAATGCTCATACAAGAACTAGAAGTCTGTGTTTTTGGGGCTGTTGAAGGGTCCCTTCCTCAAGTCATGGTCCCAGAGGGAGGAAGTGAGGCCGAGACACCTACTAAAAACCTTGTGGTGGTCCTTTCTCTCCTTGCTAACCTGATACTTGAAAGAAGGTACAAATGGAAGAAAACTATCACACAATCAATCTAATATACATTGTTGTAATGGAAATGCATCTACTAAGCAACTGAACAATTAAGCTATGAATCTACACTAGTATACATGTACAATAAAGAGGATCCTTGGTTGCTAGGGTTGGGCCCTAACCCAAGAGCTTCAGCCCTATGAGGTAACTCAGTGTTGGCTCAAAACAAAACTCATTCTTATTACCAAAACAACAAATTACATCAAAAAATTGTCACAATAAATAGTGTAGAGTTTTACAATAAAAATCTGAATCCTACTAAGGCCTAGGCCTCTCTACTTATACATCTGAAGTCTCCAACAAATTCCTTAAAATTAGGGAGGCTCGGCTCCCAAACTCGAGATAAACTGGTGCTTTGTCTTTCACTTGCTTGACTGCCTTCTAGTCCTCATTATTTGGTTGTTTGCACTCCAAGCTGATGGAGGAATATTCAAATGGAGGGGTAGTAAATGAGGAGGATTTACCTCCTATAATCCCTCTCCCTTTGATTCATTTAAGTTTTGACCTTGGTCTTTGCCAAAATTCCTTGCTTTTATGCTTTAATCCTGCATTAAATGCACATTAGACCACAAAGCAAACTATCAAACTCTAACTAATCTCATAAACAAAATATAATCAAAAGTATGCAATACATTATGAGAATAGTTGGTTTGACTAAGCTAGGACGTGAATTAAGGCCCATATAATTACCCAATGATGAGGCTCATCATCACCCCCCTATTGAAAGTGTTGTTCATCCTTTGAGCAATTCAGTCAATATCCATATCTCTTAATGGCCCTGGTAGCCTCTCTGACATCCCATGCCTCTGTTGTGGTCTCCTCTTCTTTCTCGTGGAATCCTACTTTCTTCTCTACCTCTTCCCACTACCTCTTTTCTTCTTCTTCTTTTCTCCCTTGTAGCATTCCCAATAGTAGTGGTGGGATAATTTTTAGGCCTATCAAATTGACATTCAACCTTTGCATAGGTTTCTTATACATAGGTGTCATGTTGAGTGCCTCTCTCAACCTTTGAGGGGAGTGATATTCTCTTATCTTTAAGCTATATGGAAGTTTGTTCCATCTCCTTAGTTAAGCATGTATACTATCATCTCCTAGCAGCCTAAACATGTCCTCAAAATGTGAAATTGCTTGCTCTTGGGCCTCAAGATATCTAGCTACCAACTGACGATCATTTGCAATCAAATTATGGGTACTGATGAGGGCCATGGGCTTTGATTGTTTAGCTCTGATTAAAAGAGGTTCAATTTGCTCTCTTGCCAATATCCTTTTCATCTCTGCAGCTCTTGACTCCTCATGGTTCATCGATGATGCCAAATCCATTAATTGTAGATCTCCTAGCTTGGCATTAGGGTCCCATGCATTCGTGTCTGTGAGGGCCATGTTGTGTAAATAAAACTCAGCCATTTTGGCCCTATCCTCTAGTGTACTTTGATCACAAAGATCAATAAACTACTTGTAGTCCTAAAATGGCATGGTTCCCCTTTGTGCTAGTGTGTTAATCTAAAACTACATTCATTGTTCTTTGAGGTAGAGAGCATAGGATTTAGCTAGCATCCTACACTGGATTGCCTCCAAGGAGAGGTTGGCCATACATGCTAGTTGGTTGTCTCTTTCCTATAGCTATCCCCTCAGCCATGCATTTTCTTTCTCTAGTTGATTTCTCATTATAGCTTCTCTATCCCTTAAGCCACTTAGTTCTCTGCCCATTTCTTTGAGTTTCTCCTCCATGTGCCTAATGTCTTCTACCCCCTTTGATTTGGCAATCTGCATCCATCGGTGAGTTATGGTCCTCTCCTTCTCAAGCTCAAAGGACAGTGGGATGGGAAATTTTTGAGGTATGACCCTACCTCCTTCAATAAATGGTAATAAGAGTCCAGGTTAGGTTGGGGGTTGGGTTCTTCTATCTCTGGGTCCTCCTCTTTAGCTTCTTACTGCTCCCCTACCTTACTTTCCAATTTTTGTGCCTCCTGTAGATTCAGTAAACTATCTTGTAGGACTGTTTTTTCTTCTTGTAGATTTTTTTGTGGATCCTGTAAGATTGCCTTAACCTTTGAGGAAGTTGATCTAGTAGAAGGCCTCCTTACATAGGTGATAGGGGACTTAGGGGAAGGCATTTTGTCTTTTTGTGTAGGTAAATCTTCAATCTCAATAGGAATTTTGGTTAATGTTTGTGGCTTCCCCTATCTTATTCTTGTGCTCTTTCTTGTCCTAAAATATAGTGAGGACTGCTTCTGCCCTTTTCCTTTTTGCTTTATTGGGGTGCTGAGAGCAGTGAGGGAAGCTGCTGCCTCTCTCTCACTGGCCTCTGGAGACACTCTAGGTGACTCCTTCTATTCTATCCCCTCTATTATATTGCCTTCTTCCTCTCTGTTCTTCATGTCTTCTTCTTCTTGTAGATCTTCATCATCTCTATCAGTTTCCTCCTTAATTTCCTCCTCTGTTTCTTCATCATCCTCCTTCTCTTCTCCCTCTTCTTCTTCATCTTCATCATGATCCTCTATGTCAGCTCCTTCTTCATCCATATCATCCTTATCTTTCTTTGTATCTTCCTCTTCCTGTTTTACTTCCTCTTCACTGACAGTAGCACTAACATCATAAGTGAGAGCTTTCATGTCATCCTCTATTAGCATGTCTCTGAAAACTAAACATGTTATAGGGGTTCGAAGGTTATTCAAGGAATATTCAATAAGGATCCTAATCAACCCATGGTGAGCTAATTGTTGGGAATTCCCCTCCTTCACTTTGATGCTTGAGTCTATGAGTGATTGAAGCAAGAAATATGGTATGTTGAGCATTTGGTGAGGGGGTGTTTCTACTCCAAATCTTAATTCTTCAAGGATCCTGAAATGATATCCATAGACAACACTATATATACCCTCACATGAGATGTATTTGATTAGTTGGTAGCCTACCTCACTCCATGGATATAGCGGACTTTCCCTCCTTACTCCATGTTTGTCCTCAGTGGATTCCTCACCTTCAAAAAAGAATTTTTTTTGGCAACTTAGTAATCTCCTTTGTCTTCTTTTCTCCATGGGACTCCTAGGGGAAGTGTGGTGACCCTACTGATCATCTCAAGGGTGAGATCTATAGTGATGCCCCTTATTACAACAGTTGCATGTATTCTGGTGTGTGGAGTGAGGGAGAGAGAAAATTCTTGAGCCACCTCATCATCATACCCTCTGAATTTTTTGAAAAAACCCATCCAATTATGTCTTGTGCAGATTTCAAGCACTTAGGGGTGAAGTTGGATTCTCACAGTGTTTGTGGTATCTCTCCTATTAAACCCTCTTGTCATCTTGTTGGTGAAGCTTGAGGAGAAAATGAGAGGGTTGAAACAACTTTTCAAATGTAGGGGAAAAACAGAGATGACTATGTATTTCATTTTCTTCACATAGTTTCTAAATTCACTCAAATTTAGAGTATCCTTGGTTTATTTACTTGCAAAGGGGAATGTAATTTTAGAGCCTACCTCTTTAGACTGTTTTCAGTGGCCAACTCCCATGATATCCCTTCTGAACTCTTCTCTGCCAATCCTGTAGACAGTCTTTGTGTATCCTGTAGGAATTCTTGTTCATGCTCTTGTAGGAATTCCAATGAACGATGGATCTTTGCTTCTGGTGGGTGGCCTAGTTATGAGAGCGACTTGAGTGAGGGAGTTTCGAGGAGGTGAAATGCATGAATGCATGGGAACAATGTTTTACTTCCTCTTATGGTGATTCGGGGTGAGGTGGTGTGCTAGTAGCAAAGGTACGTTGTCATTTTTGGACTGTTGGTCCCCACTACCACCTCATCATTTCCCACTCTTCATAATTAGCTCCCACCTTGTAGATCGTTTAACCACTTTTTTTCCTACTCCTTCTCTGTCTTTGAGTTGACTATACCCACGTGTGAGAGGACACCCAATTGTGCATGTTGATGAGCCCCAAAATTGGTAACTTGTTGGGCTCATTTGGCCTAATTATCCTTGTCCAGTCCTTGTTCAAATCCTTCATTTTCCATAGTTTATGCATTATTTTCAGTATGTTTATGTAATTTGTACAAATAAGGGAAGTCACTTTTCATAGGTGGCTAACACGTGCTTATTTTAGGTTTTTTGACACATATTGGAGCAAAATCGAGCAATCATGGGCTAGAAGACAGCCAAGTCTGAGGTGAGGATTCATAGGGGGGTTGTCTATGGCATTAAATAACCCTTCCTCGGGATCTTCACCCCCAACTCCGAGCTCCAAAGACCACCAAAATCAAATCTAGAAGGCAGCCAAGGAGAATTTAGAAGGGACTGTCTAACTCACAGTTGGGACAGCCGAGTTCCACATATTGAGGAGGCCAGCTAGGTCCCTCGTGATGTATAAATGTTGAGGCCTCAAACTTCATAAGGGACTTTTGAAACTATTGTGTATTTTGCACCTCAGTGCTGCCAGTCCTATTTTGTTCTTTTGTAGCCATGTTTGGCATCACTCTTATGATTATTTTTGGATAATGAGAAGCAGTTTGGTTTCCTATCAAATCTGAGTTTTTCATAGGAGTCATAGCTCTTAGGGTTGGGCCCAACCTGAGAGCCTAGGGCCTCCTTTCTGTACTGTTACTTTTCCTTTACGTATCATTATTTTCCTTTATGCATTTGAACGTATTTCTGTTATGTATATTTAGTTATGTTTCTTGAATAGATCACTGTTTATGAATGACATTTCTTTAGGTGCTTTGGTAAGATAATAACACAAAAACCTCAAAGAAAAGGGACAACCACACTCCCGGTTTCACCTCATCCTTATTGGATTAGGGGCTGGAATTGAGGAAACAGTGTTGCCTCAACAAAAACACTATTTTGCTTGACCATGGAATCCTTAGTGTACTGTTTTCATTAGCAGAGATTAGTCATGGGTTTGGACATCTGAAATGTTTCTTTGGATAGTTGATGTACAAGGTTTTCTTCCCAAATAAAGCTGTTGTTCATTTATGTTGTTGATGGTTAGACTAGATTAGCTCAAGATTTGATCATTTGCAAGCCTTTGTTGATTTGATCGAGGTACACCGTGCAGGGAATCTCATCCATTCTTTCATCCACCCAAAGTATCATCTGAGCCTCCTGTTATGTCTCCTAGCTGAGTTTCTCGTCTCCCATCTGTCCTTTTGTCCATGTAACCCTACCTTCTTGCTCATCATTGCCTTAGCCTTCTTCAAGCCAAGTCAGCCGTCTACACCTCCTCACCGCTCCATCCACCAGTCCTTATGCCATTTTAGACCCCTATATTACCTCCAGATCCATCCATGCACCTTCCCTCACTCATCCATCCTCTAAAAACCGATTTCCAAACATCCTATAGAAATTCTGAAACATCCTGTAAAAATTTCTGAACATCCTGTAGAACCCCTGCAGACTTCCTGTAGAAGCTCACAAATGAGGCTTCTTGATAGCCAAACTTTGTGAAACTATTTGGAAGAGTGTTAGGGACTCCTTAGACCCTCTCTAAACCTTTCCAACCTTTTCCAAGCATTTCTCTTCCTTGATCCACCCCTGCACAGTAAAGCACAGTTCAAGCATATGCATGAGAAAATTGACAACTTAATCAAAAATAAAAAAAAAATATGTTTCTTAGGAAAAAGGTAGTCTAAACACATGCATTTTACCTTCATAGAAGTAATGGCATCTCTTTCAGTAGGTTTCACTACCATTTTTGCATTAGTAGGACTAGCTGGTAGAATTAGGGTTTGCTAGGGTCTGCGCTTTCCTTCAGTTTTTCAATCTCTTTTCACAAGTAGATTAGCTTCCTTTGAGTTAGCTTTCATCCATCAATTAGAAAGCTTCTTCTAAGAGCTCATAGAAGTTGGCTAAAGCCCCTAGCAGACTTGTGCCAGCTGACCAAGTGACAGCTACTGCAAGAGCTAGTACTTGTGCATACAGCACCGTCGCTTCCAAGTTTGTTACGAGCAACCGGGTTGATAAAAGTAAAGAAGGGAGTCCCGGGAGTTGCAACATTATTGCTGCAATACTGGAGCCCACCATCTTTTTGGCATCCTTGCCGGGAAGTGTTAGAGTATTGGTGATTGTTGCTTTTCTTCTATTTTCAGTAGAGGTATGTTTCGTTTGTGAGGAAGACCATCCCACCAACCAATGCCCTAAGTTGCCTGGATTTAAAGCCATGTACCTAGGGACCGAGGTGGCTACTGAACCTCTCTACTTCCTCAACCAAAGGAGGCCTAATGGACCTAGACCTTATCAATAGGGAATGCAAGGGTCATCCCGAGCTTATTACCACCCCAACCAATCTGCTCATATGCCTTCTTCGGGTCCCCCTGCTCATCCTTCCTGGTCCGCACCTCCTCCATAGTTTTATCCATCTCCATACCACACTCAACCTCCTTCTTACTCGTTTGACTCTCATGCCCAGCCACAACCTCAGTGGAATGCACCTCAACTGGGGTGGAGGCCCCAATACAACACTCCTCTCGCCATTTTTCCTCCACCACCAACTCAACCACAACCATTACCTCCTGCTCCTCCAAGACAACCCCAGATGCCTACTCAACCGAACCCGAGCCCCAACAACAGACAAGCCCAACAGGTATATACTGGGGAGACAACATGCCCTACCTATGCTGTGGAGATCCAGGAGATCAACCTGCGATCTAGGAAGGTCCTTCTAGAATGCTAACCTCCTCCCCTAGAGGAGGAGGAAGAGAAACAAGAAAGTGAACCCCAAGCCATTCCACCCTTTCCTAAGCGACTCACAGTAACCACACAACCCACCCAGAAGAGGATGAGCTTCTGGGAGAACTCAAGCAGTTGCGTGTGAAAATTCCACTTCTCCAGGCCATAAAAGATGTACCAATATACAACAAATTGATTAAGGAGAAGTGTTTCAGGCACCCACGCAGGCGAAAGAAAGATGCCTCGACCATCAATGTCATAGGACAATTGTCCGATCTCATGTTGGGGCAAGTAATCTGTCCAAAGTATTTGGACCCTGGGAGTCCTGTTGTTGATGTCCACATCAATGGCACCATTATACCCCACACTTTGATTGATCTAAGGGCTGCCATCAATGTGATGACCAGGGACACCATGCTTAAGCTCAATCTTCAGAGTTCCCTAAGGAAGACCTCGACAGTGCTGCAACTGGCAGACCGCTCCACCGTGACTCCCGAAGGGATTGTGGAGGATGTCTTGGTCTTTGTTGACTCCTGAGAATACCCTGCAGACTTTTTGGTCCTCCAGCCTAAGGCAAAACTCACGGGATATCCCCTCATTTTGGGAAGGCCTTGGCTGGCTATTGCAGATGCTTACATCAGCTGTCGAGCCGGAAGCATGACCATCAAAAATGGGCCTATGTCCAAACAGCTGGTCCTATACCCTCCTGCCCAACCTCTATTAGAACATGACTTACCCCTCTGGTTGGAAGAAGAAGAAAAGGATGAGGTCTACTCTGCACCATTATGCACAGTAGAGGCCAGCAAGGGAGGTCCTCCAACCAAGGATGATTTGATTGAAAACTTAATCCAAAATCCTCCCCCTAGTGCGCTATCCTTAGAAGAATTGGTGGAAGATACCCATGCCAATGCTTTAGTGGACCTAGGTGCCACTAATCCGACCACCCCCAGAGTTAAGAATGTGGAGTTTGGCCCTGGGAAGACTTTGAAGATAAGCTCCTCTCTCTCTCCCTCTCAGGAAAAGGAGCTATGTAGCCTCTTGACTCGCCACTTGGGGGCCTTTGCTTCGAGCTACAAGGAAATGAAGGGAATCCATCCCTTAGTCTGTACTCATCATATCTAAATCAAGGAGGACTGTAAACCAGTCAGGCAACCTCAGAGGAGAATGAATCCAGCCCTCAATGGCATTGTTAAAGAAGAAGTGCGAAAATTGTTGGATGCAGGATTCATCTACCCCATCTCAGATATTGAATGGGTTTCCCCTCTGGTGTTGGTGCCTAAGAAAAATAGGAAATGGAGAATTTGTGTGGACTACAGAGAATTGAACAAAGCCACCAAGAAGGACCACTTCCCTTTACCTTTCATAGATCAAGTGTTGGATGGTTTGGTAGGGAAGAGGTTTTTCTCTTTCCTAGATGGGTTCAGTGGGTATAATCAGATGCAAATCAGCCCGGAGGACCAAGATAAGACCACTTTCACTTGTCCATGGGGTAACTTTGCCTACCGCGTCCTTCCCTTTGGGCTATGTAATGCCCCTGCCACTTTCCAGAGAGCTGTATTAAGCATCTTTGCCGAGTTGGTCCATGATTTGGTAGAAATCTATATGGATGACTTTACTCCTTACGGGTCTAGCTTCCAGGAAGCCTTATCCAACCTGGGAAAAGTGTTGAGCAAGTGCATTGAGATGAACCTGTCCCTCAGTCCTGAGAAATGTGAGTTCTTGATGACTGAAGGGACCGTGTTAGGCCATACCATTTCTCGGCAGGGGTTACAGGTGGATCCCAGTAAAATTTCTATCATCAAAAGGGTCCCACCTCCTTAGAAGGTGAGAGATGTCCGGAGTTTCCTAGGCTTAGCGGGATATTACCTCAGATTCATTAAAGACTTTAGTAAGCTAGCCTTGCCATTGTTTGGCCTCTTAGCAAAAGATGTTGAGTTTAAATGGTCGGATGACTTCCAGAAGGCTCTGAATGAATTGAAGGATAAGTTGGTGTCTGCTCCAATTCTGAGAGGCCCAAACTAGGCCCTACCTTTCCACATCCACATTGATGCCTCGAATAAATCCATAGGGGCAGCCTTAGGACAAGTTGAAGAAAAACTCCCATATGCTATATAATTTGTCAGCAAAAACTTATCCAAGGCGGAAATGAATTATACGGTGACTGAGAAAGAGTTCTTGGCTGTGGTCCATTCCCTGAACAAGTTCCGACACTATATCATTGGCTATCAAACATTTGTACATACTGACCATGTTGCAATCAGATATTTAATGAATAAGCCTGATGTGAATGCTCGTATTATTAGATGGTTACTTTTGTTGCAGCAGTTTGATTAGACCATCGTTGACAAACCAGGTAAAGATAATGTTGTTGTTGACTTTTTGTCTAGAGTGAATTTGACTGCAGGTGAAGAAGAAACAGTGGATGACCAAATGCAAGATGAGCATCTGTTTTCTATCTCAGTACTCTCCCCATGTTTTTCTGATATAGCCAACTATCTGGTCTCCGCACAGTTCCCTCTGCATTTATCCTCAAAGGAGAAGATCAGAATCGTGAGGAAAAGTGCCTCATTCACTTGGATCGAGGGCAACTTGCTCAAACTTGGCCCTAATCAGATCTTAAGGTGTTTTGTAAGGGAGGAGGAAGTCTTTGACATCCTCCTAACTTGTCACGATGGGCCTTGTGGAGGACATTTTGCAGCCAAGAGGACTAGTTTCAAAATTCTACAGGCAGGCTACTATTGGCCCACTCTTCATCAAGATGTCAGAAGATATATCAACCAATGTGACCGATGCCAAAGGATGGGGAAACCAACCCCAAAGGATGAAATGCCTCTCCAAGCTCAGGTGACTCTTGAGCCATTTGAGAAGTGGGGTATGGATTTTGTGGGTCCTATCAACCCTCCTTCAAGGCAAAAGTCTTACATCATTATGTGCACAGATTATTTGACAAAGTGGGCAGAAACCAAGGCAATCAAAGTAGCAATAGAAGAAAAGGTGGCTGAGTTTTTAAGAGAAAAAAATTTCTACAAATTTGGCTACCCAAGAGAGTTAGTCACCGATCAAGGAAGCCAATTCACCTCCAATTTGATTGAAGACTTGCGTGTTCATCACAAAATCAAGCATAGGACTTCCACCCCATGTCATCCTCAAGCGAATGGGCAAGTGGAAGTCACCAATAGAGCATTAGAGGGGATCTTAACTAAGGTGGTGAGCAGTAGCAGAAGGGATTGGGTAGATCACCTGGTTGAGGCCACTTGGTCCTATAACACCACTTGGAAGACCACAACCAGTTTCACACCCTATGAGCTGGTCTATGGGAAGAGAGCTTTGCTGTCAATCGAGTTTGAATACAACACATTGAGGATGGCAGCTCAGCTCGACCTAGATCTCAGCCATGCTCACCAAGAAAGGTTAATGCAGTTGAATGGGTTAGACAAACTTCTAATGCAGGCCCTCCTCCACTCAGAGGCGACTCAACTTTAGAGGAAGGTATGGCATGACCGGCACCTCAATGACAAAAAATTCCATCCGGGAGATTGGGCGCTGCTGTATGATTCCAGACATAAGGATTTCAAAGGGAAGCTGAGAACGAGGTGGCTAAACCATATGCAGTGGAAAAGTGTAATGAAAATGGTTCCGTCCTTATCCGGACTATTGATGAAGAAGCCATCCCCATGCTCGTCAATGGGCATCGACTAAAGATCTACATGAAACCTCTTTCGAGGCAAGAGTTTTTCAAAACTGTGGGAAAATCAGTGCTGGTCATAGAGAAGGGTTTTGCCTCTATTTTGGGCACACCCTGAGCATCATTGTATATTCAAAAAAAAAAATGCAATAAAAAAAGATCCTTGGGTGAAAACCTTTTTGAGGTGCCCAAGGCAGATGATAGGAGTGAAAACCTCATTGAGGCGCTCCTACTGTCTCTCTGAAAAAAGAATGGGAATAAAAAGATCCTTGGGTGAAAACCTTTTCGAGGCGCCCAAGGCAGATGGTAGGGGTGAAAACCTCATTGAGTTGCCCCTGCTGTCTCTTAAAAAAAAAAAAGAGAGAGAGAAAAGAAAAAAGACAAAAACAAAGAGAAAAAAGAAAAAAGAAAAAACAAGTTGATCTCTGAAAGTGTAGTAGGTTGCAGGAACACAGCACACCAAAGGAGGACTCTCAACTCAAGGACAAGGGTCCCTATCAAGCTACCAAACAGCCTCACATGCACACCCGCCATGCACACTCATTTTTTCCAAAGTTTGGACACAATCGGGTCATGGTTCAGCCTTCTACAGGAAGCTACATGACTTTCTACAGGAATTTCTGTATTTCTACAGGAAACATCCTGTAGAGCTTTTGGACAGGCCAGAATCGACTGCAGAGAAGGATTTGGAGCTTGAAGTCGGCTGAGGAGGCATGCAACCACCCTTTTCCTCCATCCTCCACTTGTTCCACCTCCTTTCACTGCCATCACTCTAATCTGAGCAAGCATACCTGCACATGCAACCAGAACTCTGTTTTTCAAATAAGGAAAGTTGTTTTTCTTCAAGCTCAAAAATAAGGTCTTCTGAGGCTCGAGCACTTACCTATCTAGGTGACTTCAAGACCCTTCACCTATGAAATGTGACTCGAATTATGTCAGCATGCACCCCAAGAGGAGAAACCGCTACAGGATGTCCTACAGGAATCATGTAGCAGCTGATCCAGCTGGAGTACCTACCATGAAGACACCAGCAACTCGCAGAACCAGTGCATGCCGTATTCGCCACCAAAGAAACAGGTCTCCAAGACTCACAACTAGCAACAACCAATGAAGAGGAGCTCCAGCACTTGAGCACGATGCAGCAACATGCAGGTCCAACATCCCTCGTCCTGAAACCTAAAAAAAACCACGTCCACGGCCGCACAGGTAAGTGCCTAACCTTATTTCGTCAATTGCATAAGCTATACTCTGAATATGCATGACTGTGAGAATGGACGGATTGAACAAGGCTAGTTACCATTCAAATGGCCACCACAACCGGTCAAGCAGCTTCGTAGGATCCGAACTGGATTGGTTATGTCGAAAGGTTGGATAATTGGCACGTGGGAAGTGTCCAGTCGGGGAGAAGTGCAGGTATCACAAGAATGGTAGTGGTAAATGCAGAGGAAAGAATTCGGCGGTCAGGGGCACGCTGGGGAATGATTGCAATGATGTCGGCCAATAGATTAGCGGGGACAGCTCTGCCCCGCGCCATGAATTCCACAGCAATTCGAAATCGGTCGGTTGATACTTATGATGCACTGCAGTCATTTATGATCACAACTGTTTTCCAGCCGAATGTGCGTCCTCCTCCTCTGCAAGTGGTTAGCCTGAGTTTTTGACCTGTTCAAACGTCCTGCTATGGCTCAGACTGGACCTGCGCTACTGTAACCTCCTCCAGAAGACAAGAATAAATTCTATAGGAAGCTGCGCTACAGGAAACACGGCATCCGAAGTAGCGCGGACTGTTCACGTCGAGGGTGGCAAATTTCAGTGAGGTAGGCAGAATTCAACTTCCTGATGCAAAAAATTCCAAAGGTGGTGAATACAAAGTAGTGAGGGGGGTAGAGAAATGTGAATGCAATTCTGTCTGAAGTTTTTTTATATGTCGTTGCCGAAATTGTCTTAGTGATCTGCATGCGAGATTTCCTCCACGCATGAATGAAAAATCCCTCCTGTAGAAAGTGATACACTGTCGAAACACTGTTAAAATTGTAAATTTTATGTGGCTGTGTGTATAATGGAGACGTAGCTCTGTGCTCCGTGTGAAAAATCCCGAAGTTCTCCTTTTGTATATGTGAGCAGGCAAGTTCAGCACAGGGTAATTGACCAAAGATATGTTTTTTTACGCTCTGAGGAGGAAATCCACCCAGAATTCCCAGTCTGCATGAAAACGCGAGCAATCACAAAGTTTTACCATGCTGGGAGGGTTCATTTGAAAAGAACCTTCGGACTCCAAGAAATTACGAGAAACCCCTGAGGTGGTGGACTTGTTTTCCCATGCACACTGGATGTCATTTTGTGACAAGCTCCAAGGTCATGACGATGAAATTGCGGAAGAATTCCTTCGGTCCCTAAAGCCGAAGTCAAAAACCTTGGCCATTGTCAACTTTAGAGGACAGACCCTCAAACTCACCCCACAACTCATCAGCAGGGTAACTGATCTTCCAATGGGGGTGCCTTGGGATAAGGAGGAGAGGAAGCTGGGTCAGAAGGCTAAAAAAGAATTCTTCTTGCCAGAAGAACAATTCTCAGAAGATAAGAATGGAGTTCGGAGGACTAGCCTACAACCATTATAGAGTGAATTCAGCCTCCAAATTATGAAGTATATTACGTGTGAGGGGCGATTTAGCATCGTGTATGGTTATCATTTTCGGCTGCTCACAGAACTCAGTCACCACATGGACCAACCCTCAGAGCAAAAATTGAGCATTCCTTATTTCCTCCTGCAGTCCATGACTGAGTGTGCCACCAAACTCAGAGAGGGGACACCAGACCAGCTAGCTCATCATGGGCTTATTAAGCTCCTCGTGGAAGATGCACTCCACACTTTCACTATCCCTCTCTCCTGGGAAATTTTTCGGAATATGTTGAACGACGATGACATCCGAGTCTTAGCCAAGGAGCTCACTTTCTTCTAGCAGTGAGGAGAAGGAGCCTACTTAGACAAAGAAGAAAGTTAAAAAACAAGAAACCCCTGGAAAAACACTAAAGAAAGAACAAAAAGGAACACCAGCAATGGGGCAAGTTGCCAAAATAGGGGATGATAGAATTGCACCAATGCCCAGGGAAAAAAGACTACAGAGCAGCGCAGAACGGACTGAGAAAGTCCAAGACAGTAAGGGCACCCCTAAGACAACCCTTGGCTTCTACAGGAAAGCAACAGAGTATTTCTACAGGAAAGTTGAAAACAGCTTCTACAGGAAGCCAGAAAGCAACCGCTACAAGACTTTCTACAGGGAGTCCGAAAGAAGGACAACAGAAGGAGAAGTCAGCCAAAATCCTAGCTAGGGAGGCAGCAGCTGTGCTGGCCACCCTAAGTACCTCTCCCAAGCCAAAAGAAAAATGAAAGAGGGAGACTCCTCTGTATCTCAAAGCGAGAAGGAGTGTAAGGATTAAGACTGGCAGACCCCAGCCTCCATCAAAAGAACCGATCACCATCGTGGATACCCCTACCACACCAAAGGATAAATCCCCCTCCAAGGCATCCATTACTTATGAGCGGGGGAGCCCAAAAACATCCTCATGGAGGGACAGAATGGAGAAATTGAGTTCAGAAGCCTCTCTACAGGATGCTGAGGCTATTCTACAGGAAACTTTGGCTAGGCTGAAAGAAACTGAGCAGATGGAGGAGAGAGCAGCCGAGTCACCGCAGGAGGAGGAGGGAGCAGCCAAGTCACTACAGAAGGAGGAGAAAGCCGATGTTATCATGGAACCAAGCCCCCAGCCCAACTTGGGCTCTTATTATAACTTTTTGGAGGCCGGCAGAATTATTCCCCAAAAGTTCACAGTGCCACTATTTCTAGCACTAGAGGAAGAAAGAGTATGAACCCACATGTGGATGAGGATCGCTAAATCTAAGGGGGTAGCAAATATAGGACCTCTAGAAGAAAGGCTCAAGGAAACACAAAGGGAGTTGGCAAGAGTAAGGCATGTGGAAAGATCCCAACAAGCCAAGTTAAGAGAATAGAATGAGCTGCTCAGACAATAGCGCCAGCTGCAGGGACAGAGGAAAGAAGAGGACACGACAGCCAAGGATCCCTCAGCAGAGCCTCAAGGAAAAGAAGAGATGCATGCTAATCTCGAGGAATTTAACCAGCAGCTACAGGAAAGGGGACTACAGGCAAAGATGGAGATACAATCCCTGAAGCAGCAGGTGCAAGAAAAGGAGGCACAACTGGCCTACATGGCCAGTTGGGCAATGGAAGCACTGCAATGTAGGCAGTCGGCCAAATCCTATGGCCTATACCTAAGGGACTAGTGGCTGCAGTTCCAAATCAACACCTTGGCACAGAGGGGTGTCTCCCACATCCAAAACCCCCAGCAATTCATAGATTTATGTAACACCAGTTCATCGGAAGATAAAGCTTCAGAGTTTTACCTCCATAATTTGGCCCTTCCAAACATCACTTCGTGGGACCCCAACACAGCAGTAGGGGACATGCAGCTGATGGCAATGACCTCATGGTTAAACCACGAAGAGAAGAGAGCAACTGAGGTCAGGAATGTCATGGACCGGGAGTTACATGAACCACTGCTGATTAGAGCAGAGCCAGGGGACCCCACAGCGTTGATATCCGCTCACCAGCACCTAGCAACCAACTCTCAGGTTTTATTAGAGTACATGGATCGTCAGGCCCAGGCCATAGCACACTTCAAGGATATGGAGTGATTATTAGGGGACAATTGTGTTCATGCTTGCACCCGTAGGTGGAACACATTGTCCCACAGCCTCAAAATCCGAGAATATCACACTCCAACTTGGATGAGGGAGGCTTTGGCATGGGTACCTCTCTACAAGAAGTCTATGCAGAACCTCCAAGACAATTGGATAGGCCTCAAGCTGAGTCCACCCTTTCTTTTGGGATTGTTAGAGGGAAGCACAGAAGAGGAGGAGCATAAGCAGTGGGAAGAGGTGGAGAGGAAGGCCGGAATCCATGACAGTGTGGAAGACACTACTTCAGAAGCATGGGATGTGAGAGTGGAAATTAAAGCAATGAAAGACGAGGAGTTGGACTAGTTGCTCAGAGGATGAGAAACCCTTTTAGTTGGGGGGTGGTGATGAGCCCCAAAATTGGTAACTTGTTGGGCTCATTTAGCCTAATTATCCTTGTTCAACTCCTTCATTTTCCATAGTTTATGCATTATTTTCAGTATGTTTATGTCATTTGTATGAATAAGGGAAGTCACTTTTCCTAGGTGGCTAACACGTGCTTATTTCAGGTTTTTTGACACATATTGGAGCAAAATCGAGCAATCATGGGCTAGAAGACAGCCAAGTCTGAGGTGAGGATTCGTAGGGGGGTTGTCTTCCCCCCCAACTCCGAGCTCCAAAGACCACGAAAACCGAATCTAGAAGGTAGCCAAGCAGAATTTAGAAGGGACTCTCTAGCTCACAGTTGGGGCAGCTGAGTTCCACAGATTGAGGAGGCTAGCTAGGTCCCTCGTGATGTATAAATGTTGAGGCCTCAGCCTTCGTAAGGGACTTTTGAAACTATTGTGTATTTTGCACCTCAGTGCTGCGAGTCCTATTTTGTTCTTTTGTAGCCATTTTTGGCATCAATCTTATGATTATTTTTGGATAATGAGAAGCAGTTTGGTTTCCTATCAAATCTGAGTTTTTCATAGGAGCATAGCTCTCAGGGTTGGGCCCAACCTGAGAGCCTAGGGCCTCCTTTCTGTAATGTTACTTTTCCTTTACATATCATTGTTTTCCTTTATGCATTTGAACATATTTCTGTTATGTAGATTTAGTTATGTTGCTTGAATAGATCACTATTTATGAATGACATTGCTTCAAGTGCTTTGGTAGGATAATAATAGAAAAACCTCAAAGAAAAGGGGCAACCACACTCCCGGTTTCACCTCATCCTTATTGGATTAGGGGCTGGAATTGAGGAAACAATGTTGCCTCAACAAAAACACTAGTTTGCTTGACCATGCAATCCTTAGTGTATTGTTTTCATTAGCAGAGATTAGTCATGGGTTTGGACATCTGAAATGTTTCTTTCCATAGTTGATGTACAAGGTTTTCTTCCCAAATAAAGTTGTTGTTCATTTATGTTGTTGATGGTTAGACTAGATTAACTCAAGATTTGATCATTTGCAAGCCTTTGTTGATTTGATCAAGGTACACCATGCAGGGCATCTCATCCATTCTTTCATCCACCAAAAGTATCATCTGAGCCACTTGTTCTGTCTCCTAGCTGAGTTTCTCATCTCCCATCTGTCCTTTTGTCCATGTAACCCTATCTTCTTGCTCATCATTTCCTTAGCCTTCTTCAAGCCAAGTCAGTCGTCTACACCTCCTCACCGCTCCATCCACCAGTCCTTAGCCCATTTTAGACCCCTATCTTACCTCCAGATCCATCCATGCACCTCCCCTCACTCATCCATCCTCTAAAAACCGATTTCCAAACATCCTGTAGAAATTCTGAAACATCCTGTAGAAATTTCTGAACATCCTGTAGAACCCCTGCAGACTTCCTGTAGAAGCTCACAAATGAGGCTTCTTGATAGCCAAACTTTGTGAAACTCTCTGGAAGAGTGTTAGGGACTCCTTAGACTCTCTCTGAACCTTTCCAACCTTTTCCAAGCATTTCTCTTCCTTGATCCACCCCTGCACAGTAAAGCACAGTTCAAGCATATGCATGAGAAAATTGACAACTTAATCAAAAATACAAAAATATGTTTTCTTAGGACAAAGGTATTCTAAACACGTGTATTTTACCTTCATAGAAGTAATGGAATCTCTTTCAGTAGGTTGCACTCCCATTTTTGCATTAGTAGTGTTATCACTGAGAACTAAAGGTTTAATGCATACAGTTACATGCCCTAGTCCGATGACAAAGGTTTATGTTTAACCTGATTCCATTTTTATTTGCCTCACTTAGGAATCAGAGTTTTAAAGGTTTTTAAGCTTAAATTAGACTCTGTTCCTATTGGCTTTTCTTCACTCATCATTATTTCATAAGTCATGTCTTGTTTATGCCAAGTCACCTTGTCCTTTAGTGATTCCGCAACGCAGTCTTATTGGCCCATTTCGCAGCGCAATCATAGTCTAGCAGTTTCGCACTGTGTAATGATTAAGCCATTTCGCAGCGCATCATTAAAAAATATAACTAACAGCGCTGTGAAATCGTGGATTCGTGCATTCCACAGCGAATCTTTCCTGAAATGTCAAGTTCATAGGTGAGTCAGCATGTCCGTCCATTCATGCCAGTCTAAGGACCTCTTGAAATCATGTCTGAACGTTCACTTGCCGCTCCTCCACCAATAGATTTCTGATATGCATGGAAATCTCATTCCCAAGAGATCTTACCGTGCATAGTCCTTAATTATGGTCGCGAGGGGGCATGAGTAGCCAGTCATTTTCCAAATTTGAATTTCAAGCGAGGTTGTTCAAGCGAGGCTGTTCAAGCGAGCCTGATTACAAGCGAGGCTGAGTTAAAAAGGAAGGTGAATCATCTCGACCGGACTTGTTAGTATTCGACTGTGAAGATTTCTGAGTTAGAATTTGGCTGTGAGAATTTCCAAGTTAGAACTTGGCCGTGAAAATTTCAAAGTGAAGATGGAGAGAAAGGATCCAGATTAATAAAGAGAAAGGCAAAGCCATAGTTATCGAAGAGACCCCTGTGTCTAAGGCAAGCCTAAATGATCTATTACAGGCTATTGAGTTAGAACAGTCTAAACCGGTTGAGATTGATTTGACACAATCACCACAGGTAAAGGTTAAGAAAACAAAGGCCTCAAAAAGGCTTAAGTTTGATGAGCCAGCCCAGGAATTTTTTTTCAAGCCAAGAAGACCCATGACTAGGAATTTCCAGCAGGTACAGGAAGCACTGCCCAAAACAGAAGAAAAAGGGAAAGGAACACGACCTCAGCAAAAAAGCAGCAAAAGTAAAGCAGCCATTACATCTCAAGGAGATTATGTGGCAGCCATGAAAAGCCAAATAGAAGCAGCTGAGGAAGAAATCAATCAACTGAAGAAAGCCGCTAAAGACTTGAAGGCAGAGCTAAGCTGGGTAACTAATAAATGAATTCACTTTTCTGGAAAGATTTTGTTCCCAATTTTGCTAATTTTGCTTAAATCTTAGTGTTTTGAAGATGTTTAAATCCCTGCTACACATGTGAAGCATCAAAGGGATTTTTTGGCGACCGATGGTTGGATGATATGAGCTCTCGGGTTAAAAAAAGTAAACTGTTTTAAATTAAACCGCAGTTTCGTAGCGCGCTACGAAACTGCTGTAGATGATGTTTTTAAAAAAACACAGACAGACAGTTGATTTTATGAGCGGGAGTTTTTGAAAAAGGCACACCTTTCCATCACCAAAGCCTACAGCATATCTACAACGTGGCCACGTTCCATTCTTTGGGATATTAAAGACTCAAAAAGGTGTTGTTCATGTTCGAGCAAATTATGCAATAAAGAAGCCGAGAAATAGGGGACATCTCCGAATACCACGGCCAGATAGGGATTCAACACTTAAAGGCCAATATGGCATATTTAATATCCAGCTCAGCCAAATCTAAAGGGAAACAGGTGTCAAAGGACGAGGAGTAGCCACTATGGCACGAAGATGGAGTTAGAGTCATAATCTATTTAGGACTTTTTAAAAGTTACAGTCAGCAGTTTATTTGTATTTAATAGATAGTTAAATAGTTGATAGGTGTCTTTAGAGATAAGGATCGAGTTAAATTTCCCCTCATGTTGGAGGAGGAAACTCGAATTAGTTAGAATAAGGATTATATATAGCTTAGATAACAATGTAACAAGGGTTGGAGATTTGATAACAGAAAGTATTGTTTTAGCTTATGTAAATACCATTTTCAGTAATACAAAGCATCTACTTTTCTTCTCAGGATTCACAAAGGATTTGTCATGTTCAGAATATGTGTTTTGTTCTTCCCATAATGTATTTTTTCAGTTGCATGGATGCATAATCACTCAGAATTCACTGATTGTGCTCTGATTTCCTGTATGCATGTGTGAACTGTGGTTTCATATAAGTTGTATTCTGAACATTTAAATGCTAAGTGCCCTGACTTCTATGCAAAGGTAGTGTCATTGTTTATAGAAGCTTGATTGACTCCATAAGCCCAATGGGAACTTACAAAATGTTTATCCAGCCACTATATTTGTCTATGTTGTTACATCACAAGAGTTCGCCATCTTATCATTAATAGAAAATCATAAACCCCTTTGAGAGAGCCCTCTCAGGCTAAGGAGGCTAAGCCTTAGTCAAAAGCTTGGTTTGAAATAGTTACTTAGAGTCATCATGACCAGCAGCCTATCAGGCTTGATTTTGAGATAACAAGTAGGACTAGCTGGTAGAAGTAGGGTTTGCTAGGGTCTGCGCTTTCCTTCAATTTTTCAATCTCTTTTCGCAAGTAGATTAGCTTCCTTTGAGTTAGCTTTCATCCATCAATTAGAAGGCTTCTTCTAAGAGCTCATAGAAGTTGGCTAAAGCCCCTAGTGGACTTGTGCCAGCTGACCAAGCGACAACTGCAGCAAGAGCTAGTACTTGTGCATACAGCACCGTCGCTTCCAAGTTTGTTACAAACAACAGGGTTGACAAAAGTAAAGAAGGGAGTCCCAGGAGTTGCAACATTATTGTTGCAATACTGGAGCCCACCACATGTACTGATTGAATGAAGGTGGCCAAGTTAACTAGCCACCTTTTCACTTATAAACCAACTATCTCATGACCCTTATAATTTTTTAGTACATGATGCATATGAGAGAGCGAGTGGGATACGTACCTATGGTTTCAATGCTATGTTGCAGTTTGTCGAAGACCAAAGGTGTTGTTGTGTATATTTGTTGCATTCCATTCTTCTTCCACCTCTTACTGTCTGCTAATGGTTTCTTTGTTTTTGCAAGTATATGTGGTTGAATATATGGTGCTGCTGCTTAGGAGCTCCTGGATCAATCTGGTGAAGACTTGTTGCTTGTGTGATTGGCATTCTGTGGGATAGGCTGCTACGGGATTTCCTACAAGATGTCCTATAGCTACTTCTCCCTCAAAATTCTTTTATCATCTTGCTTGTTGGAGCTATAAGGATGGTGACATGGATGGAAAGAAGGAGTGGGAGTGTGGAGAGTAAATGATACTTAGGTGACGCTCTTTACTCCTCCTTGTTTCCTTTTTTTTCTTTGAAGACTAAAAAACTATTGAAACTGATCTTTTTTTTTTTGAATTGTGAGTGTAGGGATGATGATGGTGGACAAGGTGCGGTGCTACATCATGGATGGGGTAAATTTTAGGGACCTAACAAGTCCATCATATGCCTTTGGATTTCTTCGTGTAGGATTTATGGGTCAGTGTAATTCCTACAAGATCATCCTGTAGGTTTTCAAGGGATCCTGTAGGAATATAGGGGATCTTGTAGAAAACACAATATTTGCATAAATTGAACCAATGCAGTGGAAAAATGACAAAAATGATGGAGGGATGCATGGTAAGGAGTGAAGAAAATGAATATGTGAGTGGCATGGGTCTCCTTGGGATCCTCTTTTGCTCCTTGACTATCCTTCTTGCCCACCTGCAAATGGAACTTTCATGAGCTTTTTTTTCTTTGAAAAACAACCAGGCTACCTCAGAGAGATTTTCACCATATCTATTTTCCCTGGGCACATCAAGAAAGGTTTTCACCCAGGGACTTCTTATTCTCTTTCTCTTTTTGTTTTTTCTCTCTTTTTTGTCATCATTGGGCTGCCTCAAGAGGTTTTCAACCCACAAATGGGACTCAGACGCCTCAAGGAGGTTTTCACCTAAGTCCTTATTCTTTTTCTCTTTCTACAGTGATTTGATGAGGGAAGAGCTGGAACTTTCTCCACTATCATCACTGTTTTATTGATACCATCAATGAACTCTTGTTTTGATAAAGGTCTCTTGTACATTTTCAACCAGTGTCCATTAACAAGCAAAGGAATGGCTTCTTCATCTATCGTTTTGATTTGCACTTAGCCATTATCATGGCGTCTTTCCACAAAATAAGGTTTGATCCATCTTGTCCTCAACTTTCCCTTGAAGTTTTTATACCTAGAATCATATAACAATGCCCAATTGCCTTCCTGAAATTGCTTCTCCTTGATATTTTTATCATGCCAGATCTTCCTCTGAAGTTGAACTATCTTTGTATGTAGGCTTGCATTCTGAATTCATCTAAACCATTCAATTGGAACAATCTCTCTTTATGTGCACTGCTAAGATCCAAATCTAGTTGGGATGCCATCCTTAATCTGTTATATTCAAATTCAAGGGACAACAAGGCCTTTTTCCCATAGACCAACTCATAGGGTGTGAATCCAGTGGTGGTCTTCCCAATGGTATTATAGGCCCAAGTGGCCTCAACTAGCCTTTTTGCCCAATCCTTCATGTTGCTGCTCACCACCTTGGTTAAGATGCGCTCCAGTGCTCCGTTGGTCACCTCCACTTGAACATTAGCTTGCCGATGATAGGGAATGGAGGTCCTATGCTTGATCTTGTGATGGTTGAGCAAGTCTTTGATCATGTTGGAGTTAAACTAGTTGCCTTGGTCCGTGATCACCTTTTTAGGGTACTGTTGAAGCCTCGAAAATCGTCGCTTCGACATGGAGGAAAACCACCCGATCCGGACCTTGGTTGGCAGCTCCTTTTCTATTTGGAGTAGTGGCTCCAACTAGGGATAATGGGATCAGTTTCCCAATCTATTTAATGATTGTGCTAATGGGGTGATATGTGATGTTTTGAAGTAATTTCAGAGCTAAAAGTAATCTAATCTAAAATAACAAGCACATGCATTTTATTGTAATTTAAACACTATCTAATTATACTATACCCGGGGTTAAATTGATGTGTGCGATCTACAATAATTTCTGAAAGCAATTGATAATAAATATCATTCAATTGCGATGAGAAATGAATTTGTTTTAACAATAACCGTTTCGTATAAAAAGTTAGCCGAAACAATTGTGAAAGATATATCGCATAAGGAATTATTCATATATTTAGCATAAAATATAGATCATCATCATACAAAAGTGCAATAATGGCAATCAAGATTCAGACTTTCATACATAAACAATTTGAAAAGAATTCATTGCTTAATACATAAGTAAAAAGGACTATGAGATAAAGGTACCATTTATAATACGTCCTACTCATGTATTTCAGCAATATTGATCTATCCTCAGTCCATTCAACACCATCTAAGAGTACAAAAGTGCAATTGTAGTATGAGATGCTAAATCAGATATAAATAAATCTTGTTCCACTAATTTCACCAGAACTTCCTCAAAGGGTCAGAAGTGCATGTTTTGAAGATTATTTCTGATAAAATTTCTAGACCCCTCTCTAAATGCATGAAAGGGGTTTAAATACTTAAACTATAAAACTAAAATTATATTATTACAAAATTAGTTGAGGAGGTTTAAACGACCTGCCTCAAATTATGTAAAAATAAAATCAAAATAAAAATAAACATGGTGACTAACAATCCTGCATTTGATCCTTCAGATCGCAAATGTCCATCGTGGGCTTGAGTTGTGTTGATGGTCGACTTTAGCTTTCAATTGTCCAGCGAATATGGCATCGGCCAATGCTCGCACCATTTTCTCCATAAAAGTGGCTAGGCACCGCAAGGTCATCCATTAGCTATGATGTTTTAGCAAATGTTGCCAATATGCTTCCGAGTTTAACTTGGTCATTTTCCTTATCACTTTTGCTTTTTATTCTGTTCCCTGTTTCCACCTAGTTCAAGCTATTTTTCCTTAGGAATAAAATCTGGAAGGACTCTACGACAAGGTTGGCACTATGTAAATTTTCATCAATATTTTCTATGACATTGTTTGTTACTGTTGTCGTGTCTGCTGTTGCCTTTTCTACTTCTTTAAGCCGAGAATCCCAGCTCGCAAATAGTACTTCTTTATGCGAATCTTCTAGTTTAGGCAAGTCAGCTTTACTCCCCTCTTATGTATTCTTCCAGGTGATAAAATCAGAGAACTTTTTAAACATCTCATCATATTCAAGTCTCATATCCATGACTTGAATTGTCAATTTGTTGCTTGTTTCGCAACAATATTTAAATTGCGAACTCTTCTAGAACAATAATTCTTTCTGGTGCATCAACTGGGAGTTAAGACCGAGTGCTTCAGTAAAAAACGGATCAATTTTCGGATCATCTTTGTGTAGAACATTTATTTTCTATATTTCTGCTTCCTTCTCGACTAAGCTAGTTCAATGTTCTATTTACATCTGCTCAAATTCATATTGTCAGATTTTGGTTGTTGTAATTGTTGCTCAAGCGACATTATTTTATCTTGTTTTTCTCTAAGAAACATGTGTACTTCTGTTTATTTGTCCATGGTCATTGTAGTGTAAGCACCTCCAAACTGTGAGAGTCTAGTAAGATTGGAAGATGCGTCAACGGGTGAGTCTTTGCAAAGAACATCCATTGGTTCATTTTCAGGGGTAGTAGCAGTTGTAGAGTCCAACTTCCTTTTCTTTCTTTGTCTTTTCACCACAGCCTTATGTTGTGGCCTGTAAAACACATCTAGAGGGGAAATTTCTTCAATTCTTAAAACTATTTCGGAGGGGTAACAGGGATGTGTTATACCTCTTGAGTACCTACAGTCTCTTCTGTTGTAATTTCCTAAGTTGTTTTCTGTTGTGGAGTTTACAACTCTGGTACTTGTTCCTCTGTGTTGAGACTTTTATTAAAATTGTCCCACTCTTCCTCTAAATCAATTACCAGGGGTTTTATTGGCTGTTTGGAGGTGGCATGGATTTCATCTTGCTTTCTAACTGAAGTTTCTTCAGCTATCTTTTGTGTAGATTGGGTTGTATCCTTTATCGACTCCATGCTTCTGCTTTTCCCATTTTGTGATGACTTTTGGGATTCCCTGGAAGATTTCTCTTGGGATTTTGCTCCATAATCGGTCTTATAATTTTCTTTGGAGTCACCTTATATAGTCACAATTGGAGTAGGATCCCTTTTTGGTTCAATCAATAATTGGTCCAATGGGACCTTTGCTAACCTCCTTTCTCTGCAACCGTTAAATTTTTCCAGATCTTCACAGTCAAAAGTAATTGTGCCATACGCTTCACTTTTGTGAAGGTGTTTTTGTGCAAAAAGATGTCATCAAAGCCATCTTCCTCATTACTGAATACTTTTACTTTCACCAAAGTGGTGAAATTTTCGACAGTTTCGAATGGGTCATATTGCCTTCCAGGGAATTTAGGTAATCACAGAGATAGCATGTTCTCTTCTTCTCTAAATGCATGCCCTACGTCGTGTAATTCAAATGCTCCACACTGTAAAGGGAATGTAAGCCATATGGCCTTTTTTTATTCCTTTAATGTATTGTTCATCCCTCCCTCACTAGTTGTTTGATAGGCTATATCTCTAGCCATCAATTTTTCTGGAACATAGTATGGGAGGACATGGGGGAGGTGATGCTACCAAAAACCCTGATATACGTAAATGTTTCCTCCCCAAACCATGTAGCCACTGAGAGGATATCTACTTCAGCTTCTTGGGAAAACCTAGGGGCATCTCAATTATAAAGTCGCTTGTGAATAGGGAGCATAACTCCATGACAAATCTTGAAAAAATGTGGTTGAAAGTTGGATTCCCACATGTCCTTATGGTATATGTCAATGGGAAGTGGATTTCGAACAATCCATTTCCATCCCATGATAGGGAATTTCGAACTAAAACAAATTAGATCCATTGCATAGGTGCTCACAAAAAATGTAGGGTAAACCATCGAAGCAAAACTTCTTTTCCTTCTATACTCGATAATTTTTTTTGCTAAATTGTCAGACAAAATTTGTGCCCAATTCATTGCAGGTGCGTTAACAATTACATCTATTAATGGCAACCAATTTGGGAAGAACTTAGTACTATCAGGTCTGCCAAATAGTCTACATAACATGGCTGCTACAAAACTATGAGGGGGACAAATAGACAAATTAGTGTACATACCATTTTTGTCTTTATTGATTTCTTCCTCATTATTTGACCAGGCCCAGGTGCAGCCTGATGATCGTCATTCTCTTTGGAAAAATTCTCAACAAGCTGCCTGTTGTAGATGACTTGTGGCTATGGTAGGTGGTACATAAGCTATGAGTTGTCTCGGGTAAAAGATCCCATAACCTCTTGGCTTCTTGTCTTGAATTCTTTGTCTGATATGTCGGTTTCATCAATAATTCATTTAACCATGTTTGCATAAGGGATTATCTTTAGGCATGCAGCTATGCGGTGCAAAAATGAGCATGTCATCTCTAACATGGAAGCATCTGAGGAATCACGTTCATCAACTCTAATCTTCATTTCCAGAATCCTTGGCTGCTCTTCCTCCAGTATATTATACATGGCCTCCCATGTAGAGTTTCCTCCCTCTCTGTTGCATGTGGTATCTGCAAACAAAAGAGTCATTTCTGACTTCTTAGAGACAACTGCCTTGCCTTTCTTCACCATTGTTCTCAACAATTTTCTCTGTGATTTTCCTTGAAAGTGAAGAACAACAACTATCAGATACACAAAGATGATAATGAACGTAAAACAAAATAATGCAGATAACTTGTAAAGGTGATAAAAGTAGTTTTATTCGAATACACGTAAGAAGATATCATATCATGCTAAATGGCTTTTCACACATAAATGTAGTTATCTCTTACTAAATGCCCACTAATGCTTCATTATCCCTGAGCTTTAATGCTCTTAAATGTCTGCATTGTAAAATGGGAAGAAAGTTTCTAGGGTGGCGAGCCTTTGAACTGCGATGATAGCGACTGTGCGATTTGCAAAGCAATATCGCAGATCGCAATATCGCATTATGCCTTTTTTCCTTTCTTACCTCCTGCTATGTTTCTGCAAGATGCGAGATGCGAGATGCTCGTTAGTCATTTCAAAATGTAGCTACTTGCCAGGTTTATCTATGTAAAAGACCCTTTTTAATGAGTGGCGGACCTAAAACATTTGCTTATAATATATTTAAGGATTGGGTCCAGGTCTTGGTTGCATTTTGCAATATCAACTGGTGGTAAGTTTGCGGCGTTCGTTTGAATGCCCGAAATGTGATGCGATAAAGGTTATAATGCCATCGCAATTTCGCATCTCGCATGTTTTGAAATAACCTTTTTAAGGCAGTTCCTTTATGAATGGCGACATGTGATGCAAGACTAAACCTAAAAAGCTTAAGGACTTAGTTTATGTCAAATTTATGATAGTTTCAAGCATAGAGTCCTTATTTAATCATTTTACTTGATTTTGGAGGGTTAGAAAGGTCTTTTGGTGGTGCTTAATCATGCTATATGTGGGTAGGTAAGCATTTAGTAGTTTTCTAAAAAAGGGGGGTTTGATTTGATATCTTTGCTTTATTCCAAAAACAAAAGAAATGCCTAAATGCTAAGTTCTGTTTTTTGGATATATTTTTTAAAGGGTCTCCATTTATTAATGTAATATTAACTACTATCATTAATAAATGGGGGGTTGTTGAATAGCACAACAATTGGTGATTCACTTGGAAGAACCAATTATCTTTGAGAGTTTTTTTAAATTTCTAAAACTTCCAAAATAAAGATAGTTTTGAAAATAAAATAAGTTATATGGAATATAAGGGAAGTAACACTGCTCTTTATTAATAAAACATCTACTTAACTACCATTATTTTGATTATTTTTTTCTCATAAAAAGTCACTTTGTCTACATCAGTCTTTACTTGGTTTTTAAAGATAAAAGCAACGAGTCTCTTCTCAGATCAATTTTTCAGTATACTTAGTTGTCATAGGTAGAGCCTCTGCTGCCAGCAGGCATTCATAGCCTCGATAGGGTTACCTCTTAACCAGTAATGATTTAGTATCCCACTTAAATTAGAATGAAATTTTAAATATAAGCTTGTAATTATAGTTATTTCTTTCTTTATTTTCTGAAGTAATTCATTGTTGCTTCAACTCTTCATCTTTTATTTCTTAAAGGACAATGTCTTGGTTTAATGTCCATATTGACAATTGTTCCCAGGAAAACTAGTGTCTCTTCGATCTGCTAATCCCACTGAGACGGGTAGTTGTCTTAGAAACAAACAATTCAAAGCACTTCAATATTTCCCTTATGTATGATAGATAAGAGAGAAGAAAAGAGGACCAACCTATATCTTCTGCTTGGCTCCTTGCTTGTTCCCCTCTTCTTTGATAGAGTTTTCCACCCCTCTCCTACTTGTCCCACTTTAGAGAATACTGTAGAGGCAAAGCAATAAAACACCATCAAAGCATCTTGATCTATGATATCATAAACTATGCAAAATCAGAAATACATTGACCATACAATTTCATCCACAAATAATAAGATTTACAAATACACGATTATATGCAGGAAAATTCAAAGAACTTTATTGATAGTAGAAATAGAAGAGAGAATTACAACCCATCTGTCTAATCCAGCATCATCCTCCCATCATCAAAGCCCTCTTCACCTCATGAAAATCAAGATCACCCAACAATACAATGTTTCTTCTCAAAGAGAAACCAACCACACTTCCTTACAAATTACAAAATTCCAGCCTCTAGATCTCTCAGATGAGGGATCCATTTATAGATATTTGCACAGGGGTGAGTCAGCTTCTAGCTTTTTTATTAGTGTCATTTCACTGATAGTTCTTGGTTCCACTTGGAGATTTCATTGATGCCTTACTCATCCTTGGGCGAATTCAGAGAGGCAAGTGTCATATGAGAAGTTTCTAGAAGATTCTTTGGGTTTCCACTTAGCAAACTGTCTCTGCCATTTGTCTACTCTCGCTCATCGTACCCCACAGAAGGCTCTTTTAGTATGCATCGCACCTGGCTAGTGCAGCAGCCTGTATGCATCACACCTTGACCATGGAGCAGTCTGTATGGTCCAGTTTTGGCCAGTTCTGAGTGGTTTTTCAGGTGGAACTTCTGGAAAATGATGTAATCAGTTGACCATGATTCTTTAGGGTGTGAAACAACACTTTTAGGTGTTTAAGAGCCCTTGGTTTATCAACATATGTGATTGGGGTTGCAGTGCCCAAATATGTCTATAATAGTTGCCCCCTAAAGCATGAGGTTGTAAATCTTTTGATGTTGCGTGAAATGCTTTATCAGAGGATCCAAGGTATTGGAATTGGAAGCTAACCTATATAAGATACAATACAATACATCATCATCGTATTGTTTTCATGATCTAGCTGAGGTAGGCATTCCCATGCTCATCTTTATAAATTCATTTTCATGTACAGGGAACAGATAACTGTCTCCTGTTGTAGATTGGTGATTCTTTATATGTAGAGTCATCGTCCCTTCGCTTGGATGATCATCTATGTAGCTTCTGTGTACATTTGATGTCTTTATCTTCCTGAATATATCACAGCTCGGATGGATGGAACTAGATCCGAGGTCTTCAAACTCATTCAATTTTTGCCCGATGTACAATTCGATCCATGTGAAGAGATGTTCTAAAGTCGAACATGGAAAGACATCGCCTGATTACCAGCTAATGATGTAAGTTGTTAATATGTGCAAGAGGAATCGTCGATAATGATAATGACCCTCAAGGTACTACAGTACAATTCACGTGGTGTCAATATATGATTTGATGTCAAACACCACGCAATATCTTTCGGTCGAAGGCCATTAATGTAAACATGTCACCGAAAGTGAGAAACTTGACATTGAGGCATTCAAGCTTCAAAGTACTAAAAGGGTTGTTCCTAAGTCAACTTCTTGGATAATGAGCTAATGTCGACAAGAACTGACCCGTCATAGGAGGGCCTTAATGAATCCCACATCTACAACACGAAATCAGGCAAATGATTTTCTGGAGGTGAAAACGATCTGATGATACAAGGCTTAGGAATGGCAGTCATGAAAAATGGAGGGTGAAGGTATTATAGTGGATGAGGCGTTAGCTGGGTGGTGAATTCTCTGAATGACTTCTCTTAAACATATCGGCGACACTGAGATGGATTGGTAGTGTTAATCCCAAAAATGAATGGTACGGAGAACCAATGGTGATGTGACTGATGAACGGAATAACCCAACCCGAGTCAATCATGGTGATGAAGTGAAAGTGTCATGTTCAAGAGCGACCTGCTACCAATGAATTTCTTGAAGTTTTCTTCCCTTTTTCCCTAGTCATTGCTGACCAATACCTCTTTATTTTTCTCAAGCTTGAGGAGGATAACATATGCTTGTTCTATCATATTCCCTTCAGGCAAACCTATTGCTATGTTTTAGCAAGCCTAGCCACAGTGAAACTTGCTCTTGTCTGAATGGACAAGTTTGTCGCTATTGTTTCAATGAGTTTAACAACAATGATAACTCGATCCTTTTCATGTTTAGAGAGTTTGAAAAGGGATGAAAAGGAAACTCCAACAGTCCTTTTTCATGGCATAATCCCTTAAGTCTGAAAAAAAGTATAAAATAATATGAAAGGGATGATTTTTCGATCGCTTTAGCGAGCCGAAAAAGACAAGCGCTCGATATTTCTGTGGAATGATCCCTCAGGTCTAAAAAGATTAAAATTTAGAGGAGGGATGGTGCTTCCCCTTACTTTAACGAGCAATAAAGGCCAGTAGCTTGGCAATCTTTTCATATTTTACGAGTCTAAAAAGAGCTTAAAAGGGACTCGTTTTTTGGGAACGAGTGATGTTTACGGGTAGCGACTGGTTCCAAGTAAGTTTGGAACTTCTCAAACACGACAGTTTTAACAGGGTGGCTAACAAAATCACTCATCGCAGTTGTTCCTCAAAAAGGGTAAACAATCAAGTGGAAGCGTATGATCGGCCAAAAGAATGGAGGTGATGGTAGGAACACAACCAAGGCTCAAAAGGCTAATAGCATGCAAATCACAAAGGTCATTTACTGAAGGTGGGTTTATTTTTTAATGATCTTGAACCCTGTGTTAACATATGCTCAGTGGCGGGTTTATTTTTTAACGAGCTTGGACCTTGCGAAAACATTACTCATGCCAGTTGTTTTAAAGATGTCTCTCATTAGTAGGTTCATTTTTTTAGTGAGCTTGCACCATGTGGAACTTTTCTCATTGCCTTTTCATGTAGGCTAGAAATGACCAAAATACAGAGCTAACTACACTAAACGCTAAATAACTATTGAGATTAGGTAGGATAGTTTTGTCTTTCAACTAGATAAAACATTTCCTTTGCTTTGTCTACGCACCACCGACAAAGGTGAATGGTGGATCAGACCATTCAACTAACCTAAGTAGTTGAACTAAAAGCTAAGCTAAAATTGCTACAAGGCTAGAATGAGACTGGTTTCTTTTCACTTGCATAAAAAGGTTTACATGCCCCCAGGTATTGAGAAAACGATAATTTCCAGGTTACCTTATGGAAGTCCCTGTATTTAAGCAGGATTGTTTCATCTGCAGAGCAAACAAAACGCTTCCTTAGCTCTGTCCATCGAAATAGACAAAGGTGAATGATGTGAGCTTCCAATCACATAACTTGCGAGGAGATAATTTTTTTAGACTAATCCCATATCCTACACGGAAATGGTGTTTCAAACCAGTCATATAACCTACAAGGAAATCTGTCTTTTCAGCTGGGTTCGCCTGAGTAGGCTAGGGTGCATGCCCCCTAAGCGTCGTTACATTCACCATACTACTAGCGGTAATTGGGTGGATGAATTGAAGGTTGAAGAGACATTCTTGACAAAAAGAGACCATTTAGGGATGATGTTTGACTCGTAGTTGTGTTTGAACAAAGAAATTAAAGTTGGTCGATGAGTTGCACCACTCTGCCTTCATGCGGGAAACACATCACTTGAAAGAGTGTGGAAACAATAGCTCCCATGTTGTAAACATAGTCACATCCAAGGAGTATATTGTAATCTAATGGCCCTTGGACTACCATCACATTCAAGTGAACAATTTTCCTTTTCAAAGTTATGGGAAACTTCGGAAGGATCCCTAATAGTCGATTGGTTCCTTTGTTGAAGCCTAACAAATTTTGATTCTCAGGCAAAAGCGATGGTGAACCAAGTGCTTTCCAAGAAGTTGAGGAAAGGATACTCACGAAAGCCCCTTCATCTATGATAGTTCCAAACATGATCATTTTGTAAACTTGTACTATGATTTGGAATGGTACATTAGATGGAAGGCAGGATCCCGCTAGTTGATTACAAATGAAGGGAACAACTAGATTGCTTAGATGGGGTACCAAATAAATGATTGGATGAACCTCTTGAAATGGGGAACTTTCCTCCTATTGTAAAGGAAAGGGTAGATCACCCCCATGTTCATCAAACTCCGTGTTAACAAAAAGAATTTGAATGGTGTCGTTCTCATTCTCTTTGGAAATTATATCATTTGAAGGTGGACCTTCTAAAGGAAATACTGGGTCGACTGCCATCTTGACCTATTGAATTTGGTCTGGTATGGACTTAGAAGGTTTACCTTCAACAATAGTCTTTTAGACCAACAATTGAGTTATGTCAGTTGGATTTTCAACTGGTAATGGACTTGGCAAGAGTTTCTTCTATCTAGGCAGAAGTCGCTACAGTGAAGCAGGATGGTTATCCAAGACACTTCTGGCTTTGTCCAGAAAAGGACATCGGTGAAGGGCGTGATCGCCTTCACACAACCTACATCGAATATGAAATTTCCTTTTTGTCCATTGACTTCATTTTCACTAGTTGATGGTGTTCTCTCAACATGATCGATAGAGGTTGATGACACCAGACAATGCAAACAGGGAGACCATTCTCTCAATATCTGTGGAATGCACAGACAATCTCGATGAAAGTGGTTTCCTTTGCAAATTATGCATGGATATTTGGGTTTGGAAGGTTCAGTGTGTGGATTTTCACCAAATGATGCATGGTTGCCCCCTTGCTTGACTGACTTCTTCTTCTTCTTCTCCTTCCCTTTCTTCTTCTTCTCAGTTACTTGTTTTTTAGTATCACTAGTTTCACCAAGTGAAGAGGAAGAAGGAGAGGGAGAAACAAATGAAGTAGAAGGTGAGGGGACAACTTCAGTATCATCTTCTTGCTGATTCGATTGCTGAGGAATCATGGTGTTTTGAACGACAGAGGTTGAGAATAGCCATACTGGCAGGCTAATTGTGATTCCTGGAAGGGACAATGTAGCCATATATGGAGCACCAATATCTCCCCAAGAAGAGAAAGGACTAGGATTCCCCCCAAGGGGAATTCTTGATTGGTGGACTCCATTAACTCAACCTAAGATCAATGAAGGAACAAGGATGTTATTCCAAATTAAATAAATTTTATGATGCTTTGGCACAACTTTGCTTTCTTAATTTTTAAGAGTCGAAAAAAAGCTAAATATGACTCTAGTCTCCTTCAATTTTTAATGAGCCTAAAGTGACAAGTGCTCAGATGGACCTTTTCTTTTAATGAGTCGAAAAGGAACGAAAGTGACTACTTTGGAAATCTAGATAGAGGGATTACCAAACCAATCGCAAAACTACAAAATACACCTTGGTGGTAAATTAAAGAGAAATTAGCAAGGACTTATGTACGGCAGTCAATATTCCTGAATGCTATGTTCAATGCATTGTGATTGATAGGGCGACAGACACAACTTCCTATGGATAAAGGATATCAGCCTATTGTGGTATCCCAACATATACTCGATGGTACGGGGAGAAAAATTCTATACTAGCACTTGTCGTATCAAAGAGGAGGAATCACCCAACCTTCGATGAAAACGATAGTTACCAGGTTTTACGACACCGGAATACGTCTCTAGCCTAGACCTCTAGATGTGTTGCATTAGGTTCCAAAGCGTTGCTATGTTCATTGAGGTTTATTTTAGAGTTGATCTTTTTAGAAGTTTGTCTTTCAGGGTTCACCATGTGATGTAGATGTAAAATTCCTAAATATGCAATCTAAAATGATAAACAGTCATTTGTTTTCTTTTAGCAATGAAAATCCTAGCTACTAAGGAAAGAAGGTTACGATTCTTTCAAAAGAGAGTAGAGAGCACACACTAAATGCACTTTTCCTAAATAATTTTCTGCATACAGTCTAAATGCAAATGCACATGCATGTTTTTTTTTCCATTTCATTATGTGAGAATGCCAAAAAGGAAAACTAAGTACAAATTTGAACTATTTTCTTCAAAGTGACACTTCAACAATTTCTTTTCAAAATGAAAGGAAGACTGAAACAACACTTTCAATTTCGAATGGAAAACTACTTTCGACACTTCAAATATTGACAATTCAAATCAAATACAATTACAAAAGTACAATCGACTATCTAGAAGAGGAAGACTTTACGACACTCTTCTTGTTTACGAAAAATGACATTTACGACACTCTTTTACATCAAAAACGATAATTCGATTAAGCTACTTTTGAAAAAGGAGGACTATAAATGATGAAAAACACATAAAACAAATTCATAAATCCTAATCAATGGAGGCTAAATAATGTAAAGGAATAAGGCTTCATCAATGATATACTAATCATAAGTAGTAAAACTATTGAATAGAGCTGAAAACAAGGAGGAAAAAAACCAAATTCCAGAGAGAGAAACAATATCATTTAGTCATGATCCAAATCGGATCCATAAACAACTGTCATAGAACCGTGACTAAAATAGGTTGAACAAATCCTTGAAGAATCCAAACCACAGTCGAAAACACCCTAAACTAGTGGCCATGGCAGCTGGCGTGGAACGAAGAGGACCTTGGTCAAAGCGTGCTGACTGAGGCCCATGGAGACTGCGCAGGTGGTCAAAATATCCCCTAGGAGCCCTGGATCAGGAAAAGGAGCTGGTTTTCAATGCGTGTTAACACTTAGTGCTAATGTGCATCGTTGGGCAAGCAGGGCCAAAACGGTGGAGCTTAAGTGCTTGGTCACGTTGGGAGCCAGGGGACTGCGGACGGAAAAAGTCAAAAAGTGGCAACGTACGACGATGGGACCCACGGCCTAGAAACCGACTGTTTGATCGGGACGCCCTTGAACGTTAAGAGGTTTTGGAGAAAGTGGAGCGATCACAGTCAGCGATCGACACATGTTGTCGGAGGAGAGAGAAAAATTGTCGCGATCACGCGCTATCGGTCGAGCAAGTCAACCGTGCTCAACGTGCGAATGACACTGGATTTGGAGGAGCCTACATCAGACAGCTGAGATTGCGCCCAATAGACAAGTGGAATTGACAGGGGATTAAGGAGCGATTTAAGAGGATTTGGAATCCGTTGACTGCCATGGTGGAGAAAGCAACGAATCAACAAGTGGGCTGGTGCAATTCCGATGAAGACACGTGGCTACTTCCTGAGCATTATGCTGACGCCGAATAGGGAATTCCAAGAACATAGGCGACAGGTGAATCGACACAAGAAGGAGAGGAAACGAACAAACATGGAGGTCGAATGGCTAAAGACATGAGCAGAGACAGTGAACGAGAGATTGGAAGAGAGATTCAAATTGAAGAGTCTGAACGACCAAGAGAGACAGTGAACAGTGAACCCTGAGAGGAGGATTGAGCACAGAGAGCAATAAAGCCAAGTGGAGGAGACAGAGGGCCGAGATGACCACAGGAAGCATCAAGCACCAAAGAGCTTGAAGAATCAAGCCTTTCCCATAGAGGAATATTTCCGGATTGAGCATCACAGTTGGCTCTTTCCACTGTAGACCGAGAGTCGTAGAGCTAGTAGGAAGAATAAGAGTCTGTGTACTCCAAGTGGCTTGGGGAATCCAAGATCCACCCTGCCAAGCAAAATCTGCTTCAGGAGAACTCATAATGAGTCCCTACATTTGTAATTCTCTGCTTAAAGACACAATAAAACAAGGCCACCACTGAAGCTGGACCGAAGACGTAGCCCTGGAGACTAGGGTGAACTCCTTATTAAAAGATTCTTTGTGTCTTGTATTGCTTACTGTATTTCTCTGCTATCTTTGCATTTAAAATGTCTTTGTATTGGCAATCTGATCGATCCGTTGTTTCAATAACACAGAACACACACCAACACATGAGTCTGTAATACCTTTGTTTATTAAATCTTCAACTGAGGTCACTCATAGGGTGATTATCAAATCAAGTCATCACACCTGTCCTTAAGGGAAACAGGGATGCATCTCACCTACAACACACAGGAGGTGCGATGCATACAGGCTGCCAGTTACAGACAGTGCAATGGACCAGGGAACGAAAATGAGTTTGGATTTTGCTCAAAATTTGCAGCTAAGTTCATTGATTTAGGCTGAGCTATGATAGACAGTAAAAACAAAGTATAGGGGTATGATCTTATGAGGTTATTGAGCTACCACAAGGGAACTTAGGATGTTTGCAAGTCAGATGTTCAGTTCATAAACCAACCTAGAGATTGACTGAGGCAGCATTGATCTACTTTGCACATGCATAGCAAGAGCAGTTCGAAGGCTAGCTGGCTTAACTTCAAGATCCATCTGTAGTTTATAAAGAAAACAACAGTAACAAACAAACAAACTATTCATTCCCCAGTGGAGTCGCCATTTTATTTCCAGGAAAGCTAGTGTCTTTTCGATCTGCTAGTCCCACTAAGATGAGTAGCTGTCTTAGAAACAAAAAATTCAAAGCACTTGGAGATTTCCTTTATGTATGATAGATAAGAGAGATGAAAAGAGGACCAACCTATATCTTCCGCTTGGCTCCTTGCTTGTTTCCCCTCTTCTTTGATAGAGCTTTCCACTCCTCTCCTACTTTTCCCGCTTTAGAGAATACTTGTAGAGGCAAAGCAATAAAACACCATCAAATCATCTCAATCTATGATATCATAAACAATGCAAAATAAAAAATACATTAACAATACAATTGCATCCACAAATAACAATATTTACAAATACACGATTATCTGCAAGAAAACTCAAAGAACTTTATTGATAGTAGAAATAGAAGAGAGGATTACAACCCAGCTATCTGATCCAGCATTAAAGCCCTCTTCACCTCATGAAAAGCAAGATCACCCAACAATACAATGTTTCTTCTCAAAGAGAAACCAACAACACTTCCTTACAAATTACAAAATTCCAGCCTCTAGATCTCTTAGATGAGGGATCCATTTATAGATGTTTGCAAAGGGGTGAGTCAACTTCTGGGTTTTTGATTAGTATCATTTCACAAATAGTTCTTGGTTCCACTTGGAGATTTCATTGATCCCTTACTCATCCTTGGGCGAATTCAGAGAGGCAAGTGTCATATGAGAAGTTTCTAGAAGATTCTCTGGGTTTCTACTTAGCAAATTGTCTCTGCCATTTGTCTACTCTCACTCATCACACCCCACAGAAGGCTCTTTCAATATGCATTGCACCTGGCTAGTGTAGCAAACAGTATGCATCGCACCTTGACCATGGAGCAGTCTGTATGGTCTAGTTTTGGCCAGTTCTGAGTGGTTTTTCAAGTGGAACTTCTAGGAAATGATGCAATCAGTTGACCATGATTCTTTAGGGTGTGAAACAACACTTTCAGGGGTTTAAGAGCCTTTGGTTTATCGACATATGTGATTGGGGTTGCAGTCTCCAAATATGTCTATAACAAAAATGCCACTCACTTGATTTGTAACTTAACTAAACAAGCTAGCTCGAGATGAGACCCCTTGTCTTTTGATTAATATAATCTTAAGCCATTACCCTATTTTGATATGCAGTATTGGTAATGTCAATTAGTTATAATCTTATTATCATGGTAAGCCGACTCTTGATGAGACCTCTTATCCTTTAAGTTTAAGTATATTTTAGAATTACACTCTAAAAGTGAAAGTCGATTAAGTGGGGAGAATCATTAGCTCATTAAGAGCTTCTGGACGATAATTGTAGAGTTTTAAAATTCTTTTCTGGAGAGGGACTTTGCTTTATTATTGATACTTTTCTGGACTGATGTAAAGGAGAAGTTTCTTTCCTAAAGCTAAGTTTCATCAAAATTCAAATCATTTAGGCAGCCAACAGGCAATTTGAAAGTGATATAACTTAACTATATATTTCATATGTGAAGATTACTTTCATATCCATATTTACTTACACAAGAAAAAAGTCAAAATTAAAAAGAGACTATCCTTTGTAAAACCAAAATTATGCTTTTCAATTCATATTATTGTTTCTAAAAGAAAATTTTAACTAAAGGCAATAACATACACTAAACAGAAGAGATAATATTCTATGGAAAATATTTCTTTAAAACCTGCCCATTAACAGGTAGATATTGTCTCTTACCTAATAAATCTTGTAACAAAAAAGTCAATGAGCCTATTTGTTCCACAATCTAAAATGGGCCAAGCCACATTTGTTGGAACTTGGTATGCTTACCTTTCTCTTCGTGGGCTTTATCCCATTTCAATACTAGGTCTCCAAGTTGAAAAGACTTTGAAGTTAAAAAATTTGAATCAAAGGAGGCTTTGACTAACTGGTCAAGATGTGCATGTGTGGTCCTGGATTTTTCTCTTTCCTCTTCAAGCTTAATAATTTGTAATTGTTTAACCTGCATAGGTGAGGAAGGAGTTTCTTCAATGAATTGAACTAAGGCTAAGGAGGGAACAACTATGTTTGTTGGTAAAACTGCTTCTTTCCCATAGACCAAATTAAAAGTCGAAGTGCCAGTGGAGGCTTTCTGAGTTATTCGATCTGCCCATAGAGCAAACACTAAAGACTTATGCCAGTTCTTTTGGCTTTGGTCAAAATTTCATTTAATAACCCTGATGAGATTTTTGTTCGTGGATTCAGCTAACCCATTTCCTTGTGGATAGTAATTGGTAGAATACTTAAGCTTAAAACCTCTTTTAAGAGAAACTTCTGTCATAACATTTCCTTGAGTGGAATTGCTTCTACCCATTTGGTGAAATAATCTGTGGCTGTAAGGATATACCTATGTTGTTTAGAAGAATGAGGAACAATATCACCTATTATGTCCAATTCGCATTGTTCAAATGGTTAGTCAATGTTGATTGTATGTAATGGTAATCTGGGTTTCCTCTATCTTCCAGCAGTTGTTTGACAAATCTTACATTTACTTACATAATTTTGTGAATCTTTGAACAACATTGGCCAGTAATATCCGGAATGCAGGATTTTGTGTGCTTTAATATCACCTCCAAAGTGACTACCAGCTAGTACAGCATGAATTTTTTGCAACACCTTCTCTGCCTCAGATTTTTCAAGACATCTAAGTAAAACAAAATCATAATTTATTCTAAACAACACAACTTTGACAATTTGATATTGCTTAGATTTTAATCTCAAGGCTCTTTTATTTGTGTAATTAATTAGGTTGGGGCATACCCATTTTCCAAGTAAAATATGATATCAGCATACCTTGATTCTATTTCGTTAAAGCTTAACTCATAGATTTGTACATCGTCACCTGAATGCTACAATTCTGATAGATTCGATGCTCCTGCCAACATCCAGCAAAAACCTTGACCTTTTACAATTTTAGCTAGTATAATTTCTATGTCATATTATTGTAGGGTTGTCACCCAATTCACTCTCTTTTCACCTACATCCCTTTGTATTAAAAGATTTCTCACTGCTGAGAATGGTACCATTAATTTAGTGTGGGTTTTGAGGAGAAAAGGTTTGAAGTGTTTTATAGACTTGAAAACATCAAAAACTTGTTTTTCAACATCCGAGTAATTTAATTCAGCTTCCTACAAATTGGAGCTAAAGAAAGAGATTGGGGCTTCATCTTTTTCTTGATTTACTTGTGTCAATATGGCTTCATATGATTTCTCGGAAGCGAAAGTATATAGAATGAAATGATTCGAAAAAATCGGCATTGCTAAAGATGGGTCGTTTATGATTGCTTGTTTTATCAAGCTAAAAGATTTATGTTCTGAATGTCCCCATTTAAACAAAGAATTTTTCTTTATCATGGATTGGAGAGGTAAAACGATTCCTGAGAAGTCAGGGAAAAATCTTTTAACAAAATTTATTTGACCCAGGAAATATTGCATTGATTTTTTGTTATGCGGTAAAGGTATTTCATAAATTTCTCTATTTCTGTCAGGGTCAATATGAATTCCTACTTTGGACACAATGAATCCAAGGATATTTCCTTCACTTAATGCAAAAAAAAAGACTTCTTGGGGTTAAGAGAAACTCCATAACTTTGGCAACGTTCAAAGATCTATTTTAAATCTCTTAGGTGATTACTTTGTTTTTTGGAGTATACCGGTATATCATCCAAGTAGATCACTATTGATTCTTTTATTAAACATTTGAAGGCTATATCCATAGCTCTCTGTAAAGTAGCACCAACATTGATAAGTCCAAATGGCATCTATTGATAAGTGTAAGTGCCCCATTTTGTTCTGAATGTAGTTTTCAGATGGTCATCTAGATGTACTAAGATTTGATTATAACCTGAGAATCTATCCAGGAAAGACATTAGCTTTGAGCCTGCTACTGATTACAAAATTTGTTCCATAGGGGGTAATGGGAAATTGTCCTTTTGGCAAGCTTTATTGAGGTTGCAGAAATCTATACATATTCGAATATCGTCGTTCTTTTTTCTGATTGGGACAACATTGGAAACCCAAGGATGTCTAACAGGAAAAATAATTTGGCTTTCGGCAGTTCATTCAACTCAGTTTTAATTTGACTTTCTAAATTAGGATGGATCTTCCTCAATTTCTATTGAATAGATCTTTTGTCAGATATCATGGCGATAATATGTTGAATAATAGAGGTGTTGTATGTCTTGATATCTTCATAGTTCCATGAAAAGACATTCCTATATCTTTTCAACAAACTAAAAAAATCTTATTTTTTCATCTGACGTAAGTCTGAGACCTAAATTAATATTTTGATGTTTTAAATCAGTCCCGAGATTGATCAATGAAAACCCTAGAGTTGAACTCTGAAGTTTTGAATCGATGGATCATTTAAATTTGTCTTTGAGGTCATGTAAATCTTCCAACTTAACTACAGATTTTGGTATAGCATTAATGACTGTTTCTTGTTTAAGTTGTTTATCATGCTAGTATTCATCAACTATCTGGTCATCATAAGGGCATTCTGAGGTCAGGAAGCTTATGATATCCGGATCATTATTAAAAACTCTCTAGTTGGTGATATTATCAGGAATAGAAGGCCTAAAAATTAATTCAATGGAAAATTGATTTCGGTTGTGATCTTCTGGTGTGATAAGCTTAGAAGTGACATTGGCTAGAAGGTTGGCACTAGCATTATGGAGTCTTGGAATAGGGGAAATATTAAACGTTGTAAAGTGGAGAGTTAGGTCTTGGACTAATGACTGATAATGTTTCAAATGTCCTAACAAATAGTGTATAGTATTTCTCACCTATTTTATGACAATCTCTGAATCTCTAAATACTTGGAGATATTTGACGTTAAGGCCAATTGCCTTATACAAACCTTGAACTAGTGCTTCATATTTAGTTGTTTTGTTTGTGCAATCGAATTCAAGTGTTCATGTTAACATAGTTTTTTCCCCCTCTCGGCTGACCAAGATATAACCTGCTCCTGATCCATCATTGGATTTGGATCCATCAAAAAATAATTTCCATAATAAAGATCTAACTACAGGTTTATTTACAAAATTTACACATTTAGAAGTGTCTGTTCGGGAAAAAATTTCAACTTGAGAGACAACAGAGTTTTCTAAGAAAGGTAAAGTGTGAGCATTAAAATTCCATAGAAAAGATTCTACAAAATAGTTTCCGATGATACTATTGCTATATGTAACTGGTTCATTTTCTCCTTCTAATTCTGTTACTATTTCCTTTGATGTTTCTCATGATCAACCCTTATTTAATTTGGTTTTCCATTATAGGGAAGCCACATGTGAGACCAGTTAATTAAAAAATAACCATGAAGTTTTTCTGACCAATCTCTACTAATAATTAAGCCATAGAACTCGGGAATGTTAGCTACAAGTATGTCAATGACTTGGAAAACTTTAGCGTTTGATGAAAGTCTTATGGTTACTTGGTTAAGTTCTCTAACAACTTCGACTTGAGAGTGATCTAACTGAATTATTCGTACAACATATTTCTAAGGTTGAACATTCAACTTTGCACAAACTGTTTTGGGTAAGATGTTAGATGAAGCTCTAGAATCAACTAGACAGTTGTGTAAGTTTTTATTAAAGACTTCAAAAGTAAGGAGAAATGGTGGAGTGTGGGATTTTTATCTTCCCCCATTTAAAGCTATATTGGTTGGATCAATCTTGTACAAAGAAGTGCTAGGGTGTCTTCCCATTTCTTGGGCAGCTTGTGAGATCACGGCAGCAGGAAGTAGCGCAGTACATACTACTTTTAGTTCTTTAAGAAGTAAATTTTGTTGATGCTTCAATTTACTAAGCTCATGAAAGGTGATGTTTGCCCTAGTTTTCTTCATATCGTCAATAATATTATATTCCATTTTGTCAGAAACTATCAAATTTTTAGATGAAGGAGAAGGATCAAATTGAGTAGGCATAATTTGAGTGGATTTTGGTATTGATTTCTTACCTGTTGGTTTGTCGCTAGGGGGTGGCATTAAAGCCTTCCGTTTTGGATTTGTTTGTGACAATTCAACTGGGTTTTTGCTTCTGGTAGTAACGGGTAATGCTTCTTGATTTTCTTCAATGGGAAGTATAAAATCCCACATTCCTTGTAATTCTACCACTTCTTCATCATTCGTTTGTTCTTCGTTTGTTGAAACTTCATCCTCCTCTCCATCTGAGTCAGCATTTCATATGGCATTTGGAGGCTTAGGATCAATAGGGGAATTTCTTTTAAATGGTCTAAAATGTTTCTTAGAGGAAGTCTCTGCTACCTGTTTTTTAATATCAACCATTTTGTTAGACACGGTTTTGAGGACTTTATGTAACCCTTCAAGATCAAAAGGATATTTTGGTGGTTTCTTCTTGGAGTCATCCCTAAAGGTTACATTCTTAGATTTCCATTCTTCTAATGCATTTTTCTTTTCCACAACTAGAATTCATTTCTCCATAGTTATTGCCTCTTTCATATTTTCTACCAAATTTTGTTTGGCATCTCTATCAATGAAGATAGTTGTGTTTGACGGTAGAGCATAAATGTACCACTCATTTTGGACCTTATCACTAGGCTTAGATGCCATTGATATCTTATTCAATAATTTATTGAAGAGAGATTTGAAGTCCTTAATGGGTTCTTTCAGTTTAGCTTTCAAGTTGGAGAGATCAATGACTAAGGTAGCTGTAGATCTATCATCTCCAAATTTAGTTAAAAATTGCTCTTGAAAAGCATCCCAACTATTAATAGAACCTAATGGTAATGAAAATTACCATGATCCTGTTATTTCCTGTAAAGTATATGGGAATAATCTTACAACTGCGTCTTCTTCCACTACTTCATTCAAGTTAATGGACAACATGAAATTATTTATATGTTCCTTAGTAATAGGCCATTATCAAGATTGAATTTGGGCAACCATTTCTCTTGATGTGTTGGTAATTGATGTAAAGGTTCAACCATCCTAACAGCCCCTGGGTTTGTCCATGGCCTTGGAGGACCTGTGCCATTGCTGGTATGTGGGTAGGGGAAGGTGTAGCTGTGGTTGAAGGTGATTGGGTAGAGGAAGATGTAGCTCCTATAACTGTGTGAATCACGATCTGGAGTGGCGAGGTGGATGATTGATCTTGTGAGGGTATAGATGGAATGAATGAAGATGATGATAGAACCTCACTGTGAGATTTGGATGGTGTTTTCTTAGCTTTCTTATAGCTTGGCAGACGCAATTTGAACAAAGGAATTCTGAGCTTTTCACTTTGTGCTTTAGTTAACCATTGAGATGGGGTGAACTGAGAGGTAACATTATCCTAGGATAACTCAGATTCCTCTTGAGATAGAAAAATCCCCTGTAATTTATGAATCAAATATTGAACCTTAGGGGCTTCAGTAAAAGAAGAATGATTTGGCTTGTTTGGGATTTCAGCAACGGGTTGTATAATTTTTTGTGCAACTTCTCGCTTAGGATTAGGGGATTTGGAAGACTTTCGAGAAGTTGGAGGTGATTATGAGGGAGTTTTACTCTTATAATGGTCTGTTAATTTGGATTTACTTTTCATTCGCATTTAGGCCCTCCTTCTAGCGCAAAAATGTTGAAGCCTCGAAAATCATTGCTTCAACATGGGGGAAAACCACCTGGTTCGGACCTTGGTTGGTAGCTCCTTTTCCATTTACAGTAGTGGCTCCGACTAGGGATAATGGGACCAGATTCCCAATATATTTAATGATTGTGCTAATGGCATGATCTATGATGTTTTGAAGTAATGTCTGAGCTAAAAGTATTCTAATCTAAACTAACAATCACATGCATTTTATCCTAATTTAAACACTATCTAATTATACTATACTTGGAACTAAATTGATGTATGTGATCTACAATAATGTCTAAAAGCAATTGATAATAAAGATCATTCAGTTGAGATGAGAAATGAATTCATTTTAACAATAATCGTTTCGTATAAAATGTTAGCCGAAAAAATTGTGAAAGATATATTGCATAAGGAATTATTCATATATTCAGCATAAAATATAGATCATCATCATATAGAAGTGCAATAATGGCAATCAAGATTCAGACTTTCATACATAAAAAAATCGAAAATAATTCATTGCTTAATACATAAGTAAAAAGGATTACAAGATAAAAGTACATTTATAATACGTCCTACTCATGTATTTCAGTAATATTGATCTATCCTAAATCCATTCAACACCATCTAAGAGTACAAAAGTGAAATTTCAGTAGAAGATGCTAAATCAGATAAAAATAAATCATGTTCCATTAATTTCACTAGAACTTCCTCAAAGGGACAGAAGTGCATGTTTTCAAGACTGTTTCTGATAAAATTTCTAGACCCCTCTCTAAATGCATGAGAGGGGTTTAAATACTTAAACTATAAAAATAAAAATAAATTATTACAAAAATAGTTGAGGAGGTTTAAACAACCTGCCTCAAATTATGAAAAATAAAATCAAAATAGAAATAAACATGGTGACTAACTATCCTGCATTTGATCCTTCAGATCACAAATGTCCATCATGGGCTTGAGCTGTGTTGGTTGGCTGACTTTAGCTTTCAATTGTCCAACGAATACGGCATTAGTCAGTGTTGGCGTCATTTTCTCCATAGAAGTGGTTAGGCATCACAGGGTCATCCATTAGCTGTGAGGTTTTACCAAATGTTGCCAATATGCTTCTCAGTTTAACCTGGTCATTTTCCTTATCACTTCTGCTTTTTCTTCTATTACATGTTTCCATTGTAGTTCAAGTTCTTTTGCATTCTGAAGAAAACTTGGAATGGACTCTGCCACAAGGTTGGCACTATGTAAATTTTCATTTCTATTTTCTATGACATTGTCTGTTGCTGCTACCGCGTTTCTTGTTGCCTTTTTTGCTGCTTTAAGCCGAGAATCCCAGCTTGCAAAAATGATTTCTTTATGTGACTCTTATAGTTTAGGCAAGTTGGCTTTTCTCCCCTATTTTTTATTCTTCCAGGAGATAAAATTGGAGACCCTTTTAAAGATCTCATCATATTCAAGTCTCATCTCCACAACTTGACTTGTCAATTTGTTGCTTGTTTCACATTAAGATTTCCATTGCGAAATCTTCTAGCACAATAATTCTTTTTGGTGCATTATCTCGGAGTTAAGACCGAGTGCTTCAATAACAAACTGATCAATTTTTTAATCCTCTTTGTGTACATCAGTTATTGCCTCTATTTGTGCTTCCTTCTCGGCTAAGCTGGTTCGATGTTCTATTTTCAGCTGCTCAAATTCTCGTTGTATCTTAGCTAATTGTATCTCTTCCTAATAGTTAGATTTGCTTGTTGTAATTGTTGATCAAGAAACATTATTTTATATTCTTTTTCTCTAAGCAACATTTGTGCTTTTGTTGCTTTCTCCATGGTCGTTGTAGCGTAAGCACCTCCAAACTGTGAGAGTCTAGTAAGATTGGCAGATGGGTCAACAAGTGAGTCTTTCAAGAGAACAACCATTGGTTCATTTCCAGGGGTAGTAGCAGCTGTAGAGTCCAAATTACTTTTCTTTCTTTGTCTTTTCACCATAGCCTTATGTTGTGGGCTATAAAACACATCTAGAGGGGGAATTTTTTCAATTCTCAAAACTATTTCGAAGGTTGGGGTAACAGGGATGTGTTCTACCTCTTGAGTACCTACAGTCTCTTGTGTTGTAATTTCCTGTGTTGTTTTATGTTGTGGAGTTTTCAACTGTGGCGCTTGTTCCTCTGTGTTGAGAATTTTATTAAAATTATCCCACTCTTCCTCTAAATCAATTACCAGGGGTTTTATTGGATGTGTGGAGGTGGCATGGATTTCAGCATGCTTGTTGACTGAAGTTTCTTCAGCTATCTTCTGTGTAGATTGGGTTGTATCCTTTACCGACTCCATGCTTCTTCTTTTCCCATTTTGTGATGACTTTTGGGATTCCCTGGTAGATTTCTCTTGGGATTTTGCTCCATAATCAGTCTTAGAATTTTCTTTGGAGTCACCTTCTATAATCACACTAGGAGTAGGCTCCCTTATTGGTTCAATCAATAATTGGTCCAATGGGACCTTTTCTAACCTCCTTTCTCTGTAACTGTAAAATTTTTCTAGATCTTCACGATAAAAAAGTAATTGTACCATACGCTTCACCTCTATGAAGGTGTTTTTCTACAAAAATATGTTATCAATGGAGTCTTCCTCATTACTAAATAATTTTACTTTCACCAAAGTGGTCAAATTTTCAACAGTGTCGAGCGGGTCATATTGACTTCCAGGGAATTTAGGTAATCAAAGAGATAGCATGTTCTCTGCTTCTCTAAATGCATGCCCTAGGTCATGTAATCCAAATGCTCAACACTGTGAAGGTAATGTAGGCCATATGGCCTATTTTTATTCCTTTAATGTCTTACTCATCCCTCCCTCACTAGTTGTTTGATAGGCTATCTCTCTAGCCATCAATTTTTCTGGAACATAGTATGGGAGGACATAGGGGGAGGTGATGCTGCAAAAAACCCTGATATACGTAAATTTTTCCTCCCCAAACCATCTATCCATCAAGAGGATATCTACTTTAGCTTCTTGGGAAAACCTGGGGGCATCTCGATTACAAAGCCGCTTGTGAATAGGGAGCATAACTCCATGACAAATCTTGAAAAAATGTGGTTGAAAGTTGGATTCCCACATGTCCTTACGGTATATGTGAATGGGAAGTGGATTTCGAACAGTCCATTTCCATCCCATGATAGGGAATTTTGACCTAAAACAAATTGCATCCATTATAGAGGTGCTCATAAAAAATGGAGGGTAAACCCTCGAAGTAACACTTCTTTTCCTTCTATACTCGATAATTGTTTTTGCTAAATTATCAGACAAAATTGTGTCGAACTCATTGTAGTTGCGTTAACAGCTACATCTAATAATGGCAACCACTTTGAGGAGAACTTAGTACTATCGAGTCTTCCAAATAGCCTACATAACATGTTCATTGCAAAACTATGAGAGGGAAAAATATACGAAGTAGTGTACATACCATTTTTGTCTTTCTTGATTTTTTCCTCATTATTTGACCAGGCCTAGGTGTAGTCTTCTGGGTTGTCGTTCTCTTTGGAAAAATTCTCAATGAACTGCCTATTATAGATGACTTGTGGCTCTGGTAGGTGGTACATAAGCCATAGGTTGTCTGGGGTAAAATATCCCATAACCTCTTGGCTTCTTGTCTTGAATTCTCTGTCTGAGATGTCAACTTCATCAATAACCCATTTAACCATGTATGTATAAGGTATTATCTTCGGGTGTGCAGCTATGCGGTGAAAAAATGAGCATGTCGTCTCTAACATGGAAGCATATGAGGAATCACATTCTTCAACTGTAATATTCATTTCTAGAATCCTTGGCTGCTCTTCCTCCAGTATATTATGCATGGCCTCCCATGTAGAGGTTCCTCCCTCTTTGTTGCATGTGGTATCCATAAACAGAGGAGTCATTTCTAACTTCTCAAAGACGACTGCCTTGCCTTTCTTCACCATTGTTCTCAATGATTTGTTGCACTAATTTTCCCTGAAAGTGAATAACAAAAACTATCAGATACAGAAAGATGATAATGAATGTTAAAAAAAAATAATGCAGATAACTTGTAAAGGTGATAAAAGGAGTTTTATTCGAACACACGTAAGAAGATACCATATCATGCTAAATGGCTTTGCACACATAAATGTAGTTATCTCTTACTAAATTCCAACTAATGCTTCGTTATCCCTTAGATTTAATGCTCATAAATGTCTACATCATAAAACGAGAAGAAAGCTTCTAGGGTGGTGAGCCTTTGAACTGCGATGATAGCGATTGTGCAATTTGCGAAGCAATATCACATATCACAATATCACACTATGCCTTTTCACCTTCCTTACCTCCTGCTATGTTTCTACGAGATGCGAGTCACTCCTTAGTCGTTTCAAAATGTAGCTACTTGTCAGGTTTATCAATGTAAAAGACCCTTTTTAATGAGTGGTGGACCTAAAACATTTGCTTATAATATATTTGAGTGGGTCTAGGTCTTGATCGCATTTCACAATATCAGCTGGTGGTAAGTTTGCAGTGTTTGCTTGAATGCCCAAAATGCAATGCGATAAAAGTTATAATGCCATCGCAATTTCGGATCTCGCATGTTTTGAAACATCCTTTTTAAGGCAGGTCCTTTATGTTGGGTTGTGTTATATTCTTTCCACATAGTTAACAGGGGGTTTGAGGGGTACCCGTAACCCCACTTTATGGGGTCCAAGGCAGCGCCCCAGAAAATTTTGGTTTTGGACCCTATGTTAGGTTGGGCGGACCCACCTATGGTTTTGTGCATGATTTTCGCACATGTTTTTTGACGCGATGGTTTTTCGGTCCATGGTATTGCACGCGATGGTTTTCGGTCCATGGTATTGAATGCTTCGGCATGTATAAATATGTATTGTAACATTGAAAGGAACATAATGAAAAATCAAGCTGGTAGTCCCGGTTTTGGGATCCCGTGGGAAATCTCTGTGTATATGTGTTTTATGGGTTATGCTCTCGCATTTTTATTTTTCATGTGATTTAGAATTTGTATGCAGGTAATTTTTGTACGGGATTAAAACCTACAGTAATCAACAAAAAATTCCTCTAAATAACCCAAGTCATGGAAGTAGCCCGAGCACTGACAACAATTCCAACGAATAACGATGATCTATTTCGATATCAATGCAAATTGTTGTATTTTTTGAAATATTTATCTATGAAATATTTTGTTTATTAATAGAATCATGGACATAGTGTTCAAATTGAAAGACAAGAGGTTACCAATAACAATCTCATTTTGTATGACATAGTGCCTCTTATTGATATATAATAAAATATGTTTTAATTTATTCTATTGTGTTATTCAATGTGGTTGTGAAATGTTACACCATTGATTAAATATATGGATGATTAAATATTATAATGAAGAGATGTGAAATATGACAATATAATCAATTAATCCAAACATCATATACAGATGCAATAATCAAATATTAATTTATAAGAATATTGTTATAAGATATATGTCGATTTTTCAATGAATAAAAAATTTAAAAAATTACAATAATTTCACTGTCACAGGTCAATATCTCCAAAAAGAGAAAATATCATACAAAAACATGGGTGTGTCCATAACATAAAAACACATCCTTGCTTTACTTTAAATAAAAGCACCTTGATGTCACCTTTTAGCATAACCAATGCCTTTTCAGAAAATTACAACATCAGGGCTTTTAGGTTTTCAAGCGCCAATATTGTTTTTAATTAATGCCACGATGGATTGTAACTCTTAACGCACCAGTGCTTTCATAGAACTAACACCCTCTGGCTCTACAAAATATTAATTCCATTCCCGGTGCACTATTAAAACTAACAGCACCGATACCTATATATAACAAATGCACTAGTGCATTTATATAAACAAGACATGTTGGTGCTGCATGTTTAAGAGAAAGCACCATACTAGAATTATTTTTTGCATGCCCTAGAGTCATTCATTCAGCAAAGAACGATCGACATTTTTTTTTTATATAAGCACCTGGGGCGGTATACGTTTCAAGCTCTGGTGCTCTTTGAGTTGATTGTACTAAACAAATCCAACATCAAGCTAATAATATTTGGTAGAAAGATAATGCCAAGTACAAACAACAATGCCATCAATATCTATTTTTGCACAAGTTTCAAGTTGATCATAAGCTATGGTTGCACTTGTAGAAAGAGTGACTCATAATCCCTCACAAGAAGCTTATACCACTTTAATATGGACCTTACTCCATCATCAACACTATGGGTAATAATGCTTTTGTATTAAGTATTCCACCTTTCCTTAGCTTACACACTATATTTAATGTGGTGTCACTTTCATCATACTTTCCATCTTTGTTGGATGCCTCAAACGTGGTAGAGCACTTGGAACTCATAGAACTCAATCTTGATTGAATTGATTAGGGTACAATCCAATAGATAATGAACATATAATATGGAGGGAATCTACCATTAGAACATATAACATTATTGGTTTTCAATGTAATGCACCATACTTTGAATTAAAGTAATAAATGATAAATACATGACCTTAAAATAATAAATAGATAATAATAATTAAAGTAATAAACAAATGATCTTAGAATAGTAAATAGGTGACTATAATTAATGTACGAGGATAATAATAAATAATAACATGATAATAAAGCAACTAAAATATTAAAAATGAAGAAAAAGGAAAAGGTATTAAAAGAAATGCTATATCAAGAAAAAGTTAAAAATTGCATGAATAATTACTTAATGACAAGTGGAACCATTGCATGTAGATTTTTTCATGGATGGACATGAAATTCATGAATTTTTTTATTTATGAATGTGGAGAAGCTAGTGGAATACCTTTCGCTTGGGTAGTTTGATGAGAAAGGATTAGAAGTTGGCATAGGCAATTGATTTAGGGCTTAATGGGTTCTCAATTTTGATCACTAACAGGATGGTTAGGAGGAGGATCATCTCCTACATATTGATGTGGTTTTGATTGTAGTTCTACTAAAGTTGATAATGAAAGATTAATTTTTCTATGTCCACTTACATTATAAGTGTTGAATTTGTAATTATGGTTAATTGTCATAATTGACATTTGGTCACTTGATTTAATTGTATTTATCATTGTGAAGCATATTTATAAATTCTTCAGTCAAAGGAAAATTTATTTTGAGTCAAAATCCCATTGCGATTTTTTAAAGATGAAAATTTCAATTTTTAAAATGTAAATTTTGGCTCCAAAAAGTGACAAGTCAGCTTCCCTCCAAGTCAAGTTGGGCTTGGACAAGAGATGTGTCCATTCACTTAAGTCACACTACTATATAAAGGCTAATCAACCTCCTCCATTGGCATATTCGTGTTTTCTCACACAAGCCAATTTTGTTACAAGTGAGCGAAGGACAAGAAGGACGAAGAATGATGAAAAAGAAGGCCAAGTTTTCTCTGTTCTCTCTCCATACAACTCACACGTGTGGAGTAATCTCTCTCTTTCTCTATGGTTTGCATTTTTCTAGGGCAACAGTTTCAAGGGGCTAAAATTTTTGGGTTACTAGGAAAACTATTGTAGGGTTGAAATTCTAGAGCAACTAGCTACTGTAGGAGGGCCAAAATGCAAGATTAGATTGGGTGACCTGACTTCAAGGAGAAGGCTAGGTTTGACCATAGGTCTAGGTGTGTCTCTCATTGAACAAGAATTTCTCTATTGAAAAGGTTGTTGGGTTTTTCCCAGTAGTGTGCTTTCCAAGGGTAAATCTTGTGTGTTGTAATCTCTATTGTTCTATTGTTCTTTATGGTGGAATTTCTAAAGTATAATTGATCAATGATATATTTGAATAAGCTAAAAGAATATCTACATCAAAAGTAATTATCAAAATTTTAGAAATATTGTGCTAACCCTAATTGCACTAAGAAAATGAACATGGTATTAGAGGCATGGTGAAGGAAGAAGGGAACATTGAGATCGCCTTGAAAAAAACCCTAGAGAAAATTTTATTCAATTCCTTATTGTAGATTGGTTTCTATGGATTTCTCTATGAAATCTTAATTCAAGCTAGAGGGAGCATCTAATTTCAAAGCTTGGAAAGTTAGAATGGTTGTTCTTGTTTCCAAGAACGAGGTTTTGAGCATTGTGAAAGGAAAGGTTGTTTAACCAAAAGATGATGCAGGAATAGAAAAATTCAAGGAGGTTAACATCAATGCTATGCACATCAAGTGGATTCCATTAGGGATCATTTGGTTCCCTACATTGCAAAAATTTATACCTCAAAGAATTTTTATGATGCCCTAATGAATCTATACACAATAAAAAATGTTGGTCAATCAATGAGCTTGAGTAATGAACTTCAAAATATAAGGATGATGAATGATGACATTGTGGCTTCTTACTTTATTAGGATTTCCCAATTAATAGGTCGTATTCATGAAATTGGATATTCCATCCCTGATCAGGAACTAGTAATTACAACAATTAATGGTCTTCCTAAATCAGGGGATGCTTTTAAAACAGGTATAAGCAGTTGGAAAGAAACGCCTACATTTGAACAATTATGGACATCATTTTCTTAAGAAGAATCAAGATTGATGACTATATATCATCAAGATGAGAAATTTCAAGCCCTTATAGTTCGTTTCAAGAACAAGGGAAAGAAGAAGTTTGGACCTCATCACAAAAAGTAGGGAAATATATTATTCTTCTAAGAAGAAGAAAGACTTATCAAAGATAAAATGTTATGGTTGTCAAGAATATGGAAATTTCAAGAGATATTTTCCTAATGTGGCTAACAAGAAAATAAAAGGGAAACAACATGCTTCAATAGCAGAAGTTGAGGAAGATGAAAAACCAAATAAGAACAAAGGTGAAAATGATTTCTTCTACTATTCTGCTTTGATAGGTTATTTTTCAGATTTTGATGGCATGTGGCTGATAAATAGTGGAGCATCAAGGAACATGACCAGAGAGCATAAGGATCTCTAAAGATTGATAGAAAAGGAGTTGTCTCAAAGGGTTGAACTAGGATACAATAGAGTTGGAAAGATATCTATAGATATGAAATATGGAAACAATGTACGTCTAAAAAAATTTCTCTGTGTGCCAATTTTGAAAAACAATATTGTCTTTGTTCCAAGGGCTCTAGTATAGATGATTCTAGGGTTATTCAGATTCATTATGGAAGACTATATAGACTCATAAGTCAACTAGATTAAGCACTATTACATGAATAAATAAATCGGAATTATGGCACTGAAGGTATGGACATATTCATTTTAGAGCATTGCCTAAATTGAGTCAAATAGTGTCAAGGGTTCCTAAACTATAAATTAAGAATGATGGTGTATGAAAAGGTTGTGCTTCTGGGAAGAACATCAAGAAACCATTTCCAATTAGTGACAATTAATATAAGGAAGCTTTGGAATTGATTCATTATGATGTCTGTGGCCCGGTGCCTATAAAATCACTTAGTGGTTCGCTGTACAAAGTGACATTTATTGATGACTTATCTCGTGAAACACTGATATATCTCTTGAAGACTAAGGAGGAAATATTTGACAAGTTTCAAGAATTCAAAGTTGAAGTGGAAAACTTGATAGGTAGAAAGATCAAGATATTGCGATATGACAATGGAGGATAATACACCTCAAAGGAGCTTGTTGCTTTCTACAAGCAAGCTAGGACTAAGAGGGAGCTAATTGTCCCCTATAATCCAAAATAGAATGGTATAGTAGAATGAAATAACAAGTCCATTGAAGAATTTTTCAAGGCCATGATGCATGACTTGGACTTGCTATTTTTCTTATGGGGTGAAGCATCAAAAACAATTATGTACATTCAAAATCGAAGTCCTCATAGAATTCTAGAAAGTATGACTCTTGAAGAAGCCTTGTCTAAAAGGAAGCCAAAGGTTGAACATATGAGAATATTTGGTTGAACATATATATTCATGTTCCTAATGATAAGAGGAACAAGATTGAGCCTTCAAGAAAGAGAGGTCAACTGAGATGTCACCTTCGATGAGAAAGTGGCACATTGGAGGTCTAAGGAAGTCTCAATAGATTCCTTGGATGAAGTAAAATAGGAGGCTTTAAGGGAGGAGCATTCAATTTCTATAGAATGTACAGGAAGGCCAGAAAGGTTCAAGGTCTATCTAAACTAATCATAGTTCTAGAGATCAAGAAGAGACCAACATGGCATATATCCACATTGGAAGAGGCCTCAATGGCACATCTAGAGAAGTGAAGAAACCTAAAAGGTTCTCCATCTATGCAACTTTCATGACAAAACTCATTGATGAAGAACCTTTCAAATATGAAGAATTAGTTAGTCAGTAGGTTTGGAGGGAAGAAATGAATGAAGAGTACCAATCAATCATTAAGAATGATATTTGGGAAATCATGCCAAGGCTTGAAGGGAAGTTAGTGTAACTTCCAAGTGGATATACAAGATTAAGCATGTTGTAGATGGGATTATTAACAAAGCATAGTTCATGGATAGAGGATTCTACCAGAAAGAGGGAGAAGACAATGATGAGACTTTTTCTCCAATTTCTAGGCACACCCCCATTAGAGAAATCATCTCACTTGCTGCATCTATGGGATGGGAAATGCACCAAATCAATGTAAAGACTACTTTCCTTAATGGTGTGAATGGGGAAGAGGTGTACATAGAGAAACCTCAAGGATTTTAGGTATATGGAAAGGAGTCTCATGCTTGTAGGTTGAAAAGGCCTTGTATGGACTCAAGCAAGCTCTAAGAGCTTGGTATGCTTGTATTGACAACTATCTGATGAGACTGGGATTTACCAAGAGTGAAGTTGGTACAAACTTTTACTTTAAGGTTTTGAAGAATGTACTTGCGATCTTATTATTATATGTTGATGACTTGTTTCTGACAGGTGCCTAGCGTCTTATCATTTAGTGCAAGAAGTAGTTGGATTCTAAGTTCGACATGAAGGATCTTGGGTTGATTCCCTATTACTTGGGATTAGAAGTATGGAAAAACAACCTGGGGAAGTATTCCTTGGTCAAGGAAAGCATGTATTAGAGATCCTTCATAAATTCTATGATAGATTACAAATCCATGGCAACTCCCATCATGACTAACTTGAAGAAGTTAAGAGGCTCTAACTCCATATCGGTAGATACATCTATGTACTCGTGGTTGATTGGTATGTTGATGTATTTTGTTAACACCAGGTCAAACATCTGCTTTGTTGTGAACACCTTAAGCCAATTCCAAGTAGAATCGAGACACATGCATTGGATTGTATAAAAGCACATCTTGAGATATTTGCATGGTACAATTAACTATGGCTTGAGGTATGTTCCAAACAAGGATGTACAAATTCAGGGATATACAGATGTTGATTGGACTGGAAGTGTTGAGGATAGGAAAAATACCTCGGGAGTATGCTTCATTTTGGGATCTGCTATGATATAATGGATGAGAAAAAAGCAAAGTTTGATTGCACATAGCACTGCTGAAGCATAGTACATTTCATCCAATGAGGTTTGTACTAAAGAAATGTGGCTTCGTAAATTGTTTGCAAGATTGTTCAACCAAGAGTTGGAACTAACAGTGATACACTGTGATAATCAAAGTTGTGTGAAGCTTTCGTAGAATCTCGTGTTCCATGACAAGTCAAAGCATATTGAGATCAAGTACCACTACATTTGTGACATGGTGAAAAGGAGAGAAATAAGGCTTGAATACATCTCCACCAATGAGTATACAACTGATGTTTTGATGAAGCCATTACCAAGAGATAAGATCATATACTTTAGAGACAAGCTAGAGCTCATGGAGATTACCTATCTTACTCAGAGGGAGTGATGATATGTCTACAAAACATATGGACATGCTCCTAGAAGGAAGAACGGGTCCAGGAGACCTAGAGGGCTCAACATGCAATGTTGAGTGAGTGTCTCTTGGAGGTGGACCCCGATCACACACCAAGAATGGTGGAGTGAGGTCTTGAACATTAATCACACACCAAGCATGGTGGAGTGAGGCCCTTCATCATTTGGACCCTGATCATACACCGAAAGGGTGAAATGAGGTCCTCAACCCTAATGACACAATAGGAAGGGTGGAGTGAGGTTCTTTCAAAATCTATACCTGATTGCCAACCAGGAACGAGCTGAGTGAGGTATTGTCCCATAGAACTCACTAAGAAGGGTGAGTGAGTACCTTCTATTTGAGGGTCTCAACATTTTTTTGGTCTAGGTAGAGGCCAAGGTATTCAAGGACCAATCACTATGGAGGAGTGAGTCTTGATATACTAATGACATTTCCAGGGGTTTTGTAACAAATCGGATATGGCCACTAGCAAATGATGATGATAGTTGATGATGCTGGTATAATGGATAACCTTTTTCTTTAGATAAATTTGTTTAATTTTAAAACATCTATGACAATGATTATGAATACCTCCCTAATTAAGAGGGAGTGTTGAATTTGTAACTATGTTCGGTCTTCATAATGAACATTTGATCACTTGATGTAATTGTATTTATCACTTTAAAACATATTTATAAGTTCTTGAGTCAAAGGAAAATTAATTTTGAGTCAATGTCCCATTGAAACTTTTTAAAGACGCAAATTTGAATTTTCAAAATGTAAATTTTGGCTCCAAAAAGTGACAAGTCAGCTTCCCTCCAAGTCAAGTCATCTCTGGAAAAGAGACATATCTATTCACCCAAGAAAAACGACTATATAAAGGCAACTCAACCTCCTCCATTGACACATTTGCATTCTGTCACACAAGACAATTTCTGTGCAAATGAGTGAAGGAAATGAAGGACAAAGAAGGACTAAAAAGAAGTTTTAGTTTTCTCTCTTCTCTCTCTAGTAACTCACACGTGTGGAGTAATCTCTCTCTCTCTCTATGGTTCACATTTTTCTGGGGAATCTATTGAAGGGGGCCAAAATTTCTGGGTTACTGGTGAAACTGTTGCAGAGATGAAATTCTAGGTTATTGTAGAAGGGCCAAAATTCTGGAAGTGCAGGATCAAGAGTGAAGTGCAGCATCAGATTGGGTGACTTGGCTTGGAGGGGAAAACCAGGTTTGACCATAGGTCTAAGTGTGTCTCTCATTGAATACGAATAATTTCTCTATTAAAAAGGTTGTTGGGTTTACCCTCGTAGTGCGTTTTCTTAGGGTAAATTATGTGCGTTTTGATCCCTATTGTTCTTCTATTTTTTATGTTTGAATTTTTGAAATATAATTGCTTAATGATATATTGGAATAAGCTAAAAGAAGATCTACATCAAAAGAAATTATTATAATTTTAGAAATATAATGCTAACCTAATTGCACTAAGAAAATCAACAATAAGTGAGGTGATTTCTACAACTTTTAGGCAAGGCCCTCACTAATAACTCCTCATGTTGATTATGCTATAAAAAATGAAATGATATTTACATTTTATTTCATTTAGGGATGTAGATGTAATTGTGTTTATTTATGAATATATATTTTAACTATTTGAGTATTACAATCTACAATGCCCTTACCATTTTAATCAACATTATGTTCTGGCCAATTTTGACAATTTTTTATCAATTCTGCTAAAAGGGTGCCAAAAGGGTAATTCCAGTCATTTTATTTTTGTAAAAGGGTGGAAATTAGGTCAAATCATTTTAATTCAAAAATTAAAAAGTGGCCCACCAAATAAGATTATAAAAGGAGGAAGAGAGCTCATTTTTAAGGTTACCAATTTAATCATTTTCTTATTGCAGCTACTTAAGAGCTCAACGGAGTTCACTTGGAGGGTTTTAAGGGATATTCTCCAACCAATTTCGGTATAATCTAATTTTTTCCCTAGTTGGACCCCCAATTCTAGTGGAAGTAATTGCCACTCTAGTTGGGTTTACATTTACCAATATTGTGCCACATTCCTTCAGGAGTTCAGGGATACATGTTGTGACCCGTTTTATTAAGAGGACAAATTTATGAGTGGGTTGAATTTGAAATGGTTGAGAGGCCAATTTTGTGATGATTCTGGGTTGACCAACAAGGGCCAAAATTATCTTGCAAAGAAGGGTGGAATTACCCTAGATTTGGAGGGGCCAAGTTATTTCATTTCTTGTCTAAGTTGGAAACTCTTCTCAAGGGGCTAAGTTAGTCATAATTTATGGGGGTTGAGTTCCTTGGAGGGATCTTGAATTCACCAAAAAATAGGGACCATATATGAAGGTGGCTCGAATTTTTTGGGAAGGCCAAATAGAAAGCTACCAAGGCCAAAAATTTGTGGAGGGTGTCAACTGTTACAAGGGCCGAATTTAATTTTATTTTCCAAGGGGCCATGTGCTCTTCCCAGGTTGCCAAAAAGGGTCGATTTCCTTGCTTTCAGAGAGGGTCATCTCCATTGTGGGTGGCTGATTGTGCTCAGAATTGGAAAGGGTTGAGTTTTCTACTTGTGATGGGTGTAGAAATCTTCCAGGTGGGCCGAATTGTGTTCCAAGTGCCATGTAAGCTCCAAGGGGTCCAAACTATTAATTTTGTAAAATTTATTCATTAGTTAATGCAATGATGGGGTCATTTTGGGGTGAATTGACCGTGCAAATTACATGGATATGTCAAATGATTTAGACTATATATTATATATTTGCAAAAATGTTTTGAATAGTTGGTTGTAGCATTTCCTTAGCTTATGAAAAAACTATTATACCAAGTGTTTTTCAAAAATTAGCTACAAAAATAGTTAAATTTTGAAGAAGTATTCTTCAAAATTTTGGTTGGAATGTTATAATGGTATTAGAGCATGGTCTTGTCCAGTTATGGTGCCAAAGAATTATGACCCAAGGAAGGTTTTTGAATCTCACTTACAAAAGACAAGGTCCCAAAAATAAGGAAAATGAGCAACAAATTAGTTTTGAATCAAAATCTACAGTGCTCATAACTGACATAATTACTACACAAAAAGAGGTTGAAATGACAGGAACAAACAATGATGAGGTATCATTCCATAGTCTACTTAAGGCCCTCAATGAGTTGGCTAAGGGGAAAAAAGAGATGGTGGAGGAGATAAGGATGCAGGGCAGAAATAAGGGCTACATTGGGGAGTCATCTGCTAGTGAAGGGATAGAAATATCCCAAGACATTTCCATTAAAAACACCCATAATCAACCTCACACCATTAATGGAGTGTTCTAGCCAACTAAATCTAGATTCTTGCTTGCCAACACCCAAGAACTAGCTGAGCAAGAAGATAGGGATTTGGGGGATTATTATAGGGAGTACCATTCAATGGATGAGGGCTTATGGGATGCACTTTATTTTAAACATTTCTTCTTACTAAAGGATGGAAACAAAGGCAAAGGAGAAAGGGGTGCACCAACCCAAGGCACAGAGCTACAATGTGCATTGGGAAACTAAATGTCCCCAGTTTTGATGGCTCTTCTAGATGTAATACCAAGGCATGGATGCTGAAGTTGGATGCCTACTTCCAACTAAACCTGGTGACAAAGGCTAATGTTATTAAGCTGACCACCTTACATTTGGAGAGGAGTTCACATTATTGGTGGTAACATGGCCTAACCACCTTAGGGCATGCTAATGTGACCTCTTATGAGACTTATAAGCAGAATATGACCGAGAACTTTGACCGAAAATATATTGAGATGTTCTTTTGGGAGTTGATACAACTCAGGTAGACATGGAACCCATAACATTATATAACAGAGTTTTTGAGGCTTTCGGTGATGGTAATAGATGTATCAGAGACCTAGAGGATCACGTTGTTTATGGAGGGTTTGAACAAACCCATGCATGGTTTAGTGATATCCTATAGGTCCACTTCACTTCAGGACACAACCAACATGACTTGGGATTTGCAAGATGCAATCCCAAAGACTATAACCCTAGTGAATCCCACTTTCCCACCTAAGGAGAAAGAAGCTCGACCTCCCCAAAGGGAGTGGATAGGGAGGAGTCAACTAGATGAGGAGACCATGAGAGACCTCATAAGGAGGAAGTGGTGCTTCACATGCCAGGAGACTTGGGAACTAGGAAATTGCTATACAAATAAAGGTAAGGCACATTATATTGAGGTGTACTTAGATGATGAGAGCATGGAGGGTGAACAGGATCAATGACAGGAGGAGCTCAAAGAGATGGAGGGTGAGAAGAGAATTATTATTACCACAATCATAGGAGTTCCACTTCCTAAATATCTCACTCTCAAGATATGAGGAACTATACAATGACAGATGGCGATAGTTTTTGTGGACAGTGGGGCCTCCCACAATTTTATTGGCTCAAGTTATGTAGCCAACAGAGGGTTGGCTACCACAAAGTTTGATGGGCTGTCCATTTCCATACTAAGGAACAAGTTCATGCAGTGTAACAAGATGATTCCCAAGATGACTTTGATGATGGGGAACTATTCAGTCACAAATTACTTCTTTGTGACCAATGTTCATGAAAACAACGTTGTGTTGGGGGTTCAATGGCTCATCTTTATTAGGCATTATACCACAAATTATCAACAGATGGAAATGGAGTTTGTGCAAGATGGTAAGAAGGTATTGTTGAGGGGTATCCACACTTATCCACCCAAGATAGTCACCTCCAACAGTATGGAAGCCATTTTTCTACATGGATACATCGAGTGGGAAGTTGAGTGTAGAGTATCAGAGAAGAGGGACAAACAACAACAATACCCTATAGACATAGTAGCTCTAATACAAAAGTACCAAAAGGTGTTTGGGGATATTCCAGAAGGGAGACAACCTGATGGGGGCTTTGAACACATCATTGACTTGGAGGAGGGACTAGTTCAGGCAATCATTACTACCACCCTATAGGCACCCCAAGGTATACAAGGATGAGATAAAGAAGACCATACATGAGCTACTCACAATAGGACACATTCACCCCAACTCTAGCCCATTTTCTTCATCAACAATGTTGGTCAAGAATAAAGATGGGTCCCTCAGGATGTGCATAGATTATAGGGCGTTGAATAAGAAAACCGTCAAAAATCGATATCCCATTCCTCATATCGATGGATTCATGGATGAGCTGAAGGGTGCTAGATATTTCTCCAAGATTGACCTCCGTTCAGGCTACCATCAAATTAGGTTCAGAGAGAAAGACATTCCAAATATGGCCTTCTAATGTCACTACTGTCACTATGAGTTATTAGTTATGCCATTTGGGCTGACCAACACCCCAACCACTTTCTAGTCTTGTATGCACCATGTGTTTAACAAGTAATTGTGCATACTTGTGCTTGTATTCTTCGATGGCATTCTAATATACAACAAGACATGGGAGGAACACTTACAACACTTGTAGGAGGTCTTGAGAATATTGGATGAACAACAATTCTATGCTAAATTATCCAAGTGTGAGTTTGGATCGATTGATATGCTCTATCTTGGGCATGTGATTTGCGAAGAAGGGGTGCAGGTCCACCAAGAGAATATTTGTGCCATCATTGTTTTTCGCTGTGACAAACACCCTCCAAAATTTTTCCTATAGTTGAATTTTGGAGCCTACTTATGATCTCATGGTCCATCACCTCAAGTTTTTCATGTTCACTTCATGATTGGTGGATACTTTTCTTATGAGATTCTAGCTATTGAAGTCACTTTCTTACACATGCTTAAATTTTGATGTATTTACAAGCGCTTTTCTTTCAAGCAAGCCTAACAATCAATGTGTACCCTAGAAAGTCAAGCACTGTGTAATCCTTGTTAATAGTCATTGCGCAAATGCTAAGGGCAGTGACTACACAGTTCTATGTGGATGATGACTGCATAGTCCTAAAGGACGGTTCTTATGTAGTCTCTGGTGACAGTGATTACATAGTTCCTTGAGATAGAGACAACATAGTCTCTGTGGACAGTTATTGCACAATTCCAAGTTCACAACTCTCGCACTGTTAGTTTCAATTGTATCATCACCCAAGTGAATTTTCTCAACTGTCGCTTTTGTGCACTTTGGTTTTCATTAATGTCACTTTCACTTTTGTGACTATCGTTTTTTGTTTCTTTCACTTTCATAAGTGACACTTTTGCATTTTCTTCGCTATAGCATGTGTCTCTTTCACTTTCTTTAGCTTTTGGAAGTGTCATTTTCATTTTTCCTACTGTTACAAATGTCACTTTTAACTATTTTCACTCTTGCATGTGTTGCACCTTACTGCACAACTAGAGGAAACTTTAGTGCACTCTTCTGCATTATTTGATTATACATATCATAAGAATATACACTAGACACTCTCTAATAACTCAGCGCACTTTCTAGTTGCAATTGACACTCCTATCTTAAGTTGTATTCTAAGGGTTTCAAGGTGACGCTTCAACTGTTGCACTAAAAAAAGTGTTTCTTTGTTATCATTTCAATGGATGCATGGTGAAACTGGGTGTTAAGTGTTTCATTTTCATGTGGTTGATCATTTTTTAGTGTGTGATCATGTTTAAGTCTTACCCATAATAAGGTCTCATCCTTCTCCTTTACTGATCCCACACTCAGTCAATTCTTAAGTTTTCTTTCCCATGTAACTTTCCTGATCAACCACCTATCCTCTTGCCTTCTTGAACTACGTACTACCCAATCATAATCCCCAGTCACCCAACATTGGCTCCTAGAATGTGCACTTCACAATCACTGCATCCAAGGACTGCACATTGTGAAACCACAGTGCTTGATCTTTGCCTCTTACCCTTGTAAACTTTGAAATTCTCTCTCCCAATCAATCCTCCAATGTGAACTATGAAAGCTCAATCAATAGTTAGTCTTCACTATCCCCTAACCCATGCAACTGTGCAATCATGTAGCTCAGTCTTCCCTGAACTGCGCATTGTGTAATCACAGTGAGCAAACTTGTTGTTATGCATTGTGCAGTCATAGTGACTTGACCCTCATCACTACCTCCAAGAATTATACACTTCACAATCCTTGAGCCTCCTGCTCATACCTACACTTTGTCCCAAATAAATTAGTGAATTGCATGAAGAATAAGATAGACTAGGATATTTTCAGACTGAAGTCGTCTTGTCATGAGTGAATTTTATCTGCAAGTATTGTATCTTGACATGAAAATATGATGCTCAAGGTGTATTGATCTGATTTAGAATATTAGTTTACAGTGCCAATATCTTCCTCAGATTATTAACAAAAGGGTTTCATTGTGCTTAAGGATTCATGAATTTTTGCAAGTGAAATGAAGAGTTTTAATTTAAAATTAATGAGCAATTTAACATAAATCAGAAACTGAACATTAGCATAAACATATATAGAACATCATCAAAAACACATTACAACAAGCACATGGTAAGGGTTTCACCCCTCCTAGGCTACATCTCCTTGGTCCAGCTTCCAATGGCTTGGGCTTCTCTATTATGCTCAAAATTGTAAAAATGTGTGTTTAAAATGCTCAATTGCTTTTAAAACCTTCTACCATTAGTTCAGAATCTTCAAAAAAGGGATATCTAGCCTATTTTTGCATCCAATTTGGTGAAAAACTGAAGAAGTTATGACTTCCCCTTGTTTTCCCACTATTCGTTCCACAAATTGCTCCACGTTCGGTAGGAACCCACAATTTCGCTCCAGAAATCTGCTAACTAAGTGAGAATATTGTCGCGTGGTGGGCCGTAATCCATCGGCACCGACTTCCGAAATCATAATCAGTGGAAGCCTGCGGTCTTATGGACTATGAACCAGGCGGCGATATGCGATTGCGATCCGGCGGACCCGACAAAATTATTAACTGGAGCTTATAATTGTATCACGCCTGAGATACTTTCGCAATCAGAGGAGTATCGTGGTCCTATATATGTATGAATTTGCATCATGTTGTGATTTTCGATTGTTATATTTCATCACAACCTAAACCTATTAGGGCCAATTCTATAGTGTAGTGTGAGATGTGCAATCACATCGTAACCCGGTACCTACCGGGGTCCAATTCTATAACACTTCCCTTCACCGATGTGCAATTTACGAAATGGAGGGATCAATGGAAGCCTACCACTTGGCACATCCCGATCCACTGATGGAACTTGCCATATCATCCAATCCTGCCATGTGAGCAGGTCAAAATTCATTCTCCCAAGGCCGCTCTGGAAGTGCAGCGCCTGTCAAAAAATGGTCGAGAATGCTAGTTTTTTCCACTTTTTTGCATTTTTCTCCAAAAATAAGCAACCTCTGAAAAATCTCAGCAAATGGGTTTTTAGAGGATGGCAAGACTTTTCCAAAAATGTAGACCTTTCCTCAAATGGAGGCCTAAGGAAAAAGTGCAGCACCAGGAGCAGCTGATTTTCTGAACTTAGACAAAAAATTCTCAAAAAACTTAAAATGCTCAAAATTGAAGGGAAGGTGTAAAAATATGTTTTTTATAGCTTCATGGATGCTTCAACAAGAATCTCCAAGTTTCCCTCATCCTTTTGGTCTTTTTTGGCCTCCTTGATCTTGTTTTCAAGTTGCTTTACCTTGACATTGGAGATCATGTTTTGAGCTTGGTGTTGCGCCATGTGTCTGAGCAACTAATTGTCTCTGTTTTCCTTCTCAAGGAGCTTCTCCAAATTTTAATTCACTCTATTGAGCCAATATTCCTTATCTTGATGAACGTCTAGGGCAATCCTATCTTCTAGGTCAAGGTCCTCATTCAGCAGAATTTGTTCTTACTCCTCTTGCAAATCTTTCTTGAGGCCTCTTATTCTTAGTCTTTTACTTTTTCCTCTCACCTTTGATGCTTCAGGCTCACTTGATTTAATGATCTCCTTACCTTTGCCAACTTGTTGCATTAACTTGACTTTTTCCTTTTCTAGGATCAACTTGTTTACTTTGAGTTGATTGTTTTCCTATTCAAGGAATGATATAACATACTTTTCCCTTTATAAATTGATTGCTAGTTCCTTGATTTGATAGTCCTTATCCTTGATAGTTTGTCTCATGTTGGTGGTCTAATCCTCAGTGTTTGGATCAATTAGTTCAAAATCATGCTCAACTATTTATTTATCTTTTGCTGTTAATTCTTGCTTTGTCGATGAAGAAGGCTTGGCCCCTTTCTCTTTGTGAGAAGAAAACACAAGCCTCTACCCCTTCTTATACACTTTAATCACCTCAGGTTTGGATAGTTGAGTCTTCTCCACTATTTTGCTAGATGACTCCACCTTTGTTTGTTGTTTTGGTGCACTAGGAGACTGAGATGTTGCATTCTTCTCATGCCATTTCAAGGTTGCTTCCAAAAAGGCTTCCCAAGCCATACCTCTCTCTGCCAGTTGGTGAAGGAAAATGGTTTTGATGAGACTGTGATGGAACAAGCTTGGGGAGTTCTCTTTGTCCTTTAATTGTATTTTTTCAGACATTTTGTAAATTCTCCTGAATAGATAATTACACATGTTGAGTGGCTTTTGAGAGGTGAAATGCATCAGGAGGCAAATATGATAGGCATACAACTTGGAGAATCTACCTTTACAAGTGAAGAACATCATGACAGTTTTCATTAAAGGGGCATATTTCTCCAATAAATATCTGAAAGGCATGAGGTGAGTATGTGTATCTCTATGTGGCATCTTCAAGAAAGGCTTGTCGTTTTCAAGATCTAGACTCATTCCTTTGAACCAATCTTCGCCATTGTCCAGTAACCTAGTTGCAATTGAGATAGAGGGCACTGAGAAATTGAACTCGACACTAGCAATGACAGCAATTTCTCCTTTCAGTTGTGTTGCTACCCAATATGTTAGTTTCTCATGAAATCCCACCTCACTCACCCTTTTGCAAAATTCCAAGCAGTGGACATATTCAAAGCATTGTTTTATGAAAGGATAGGAGTTGATTGTGTTGCAGTTTGATGGTTCATATCTGAGGATCCTCCCTCCTTTATGTTGTCTCTTTCTTTCTAGTGAAAATTCTACCTATGACACAAAGCCCTAGTAGCAGGAAGCGAAAATAAGATGTGAGGTGTGAATGGAAATAAAGTTATATGTAGGTGATTTTTGACAAAATGATGGGAGGGGCCTTGGGAAAGGTGAGAGGATTTTGAAAGATGATGAAAATGAGTGGAGAAACAGTGGAAAGATGATTTTCTTGCAGGTAGGAACAACAGGGGTTATGATGAAAGTTGCCCAAAAACCTCTAGAAATGAGATAGGGTTTTGCTTTTTGAGTTTTTAAACTTTGTTTTGAGGTGGGTAAAATGGTTAAAATGGCTCATTAAACATGTATGCAGGTATAGGATATCATTTTACATGTTTTGGAAATTAAAAATAATGATGGCCATTTTCACCCTAACATTTCCCATGCAAATTTTGCTACAAACCCTAACTTGAAGAATCATTGACATGAGATGAAATTGGGAAAGAAAAAGATCGAGGATGATCATGTACTTACTTGTTCCTTAGCTTAGAAGTCAGTAAAATCAAGCTTGCAAGTGAAAAAATGAATTTTGGGAGAGTTTTGATGGATTTCGAGGCACTATGTCTTGTGCACATCATAATGTTCTTATGCACAGCTCCAAAGTGCAACACATTTCTTCTAAGTGCAACGCCAATTTGCTAGGCACAACGCAGTGCTTCTACACGTAGCGTCTACAAATTTTTGCTAATTTCTCCTAGGAAAAAAACTTTTTGCTTTTTTGGATGAGATATCTTGATGACAAAGAGTGAATAGGATGTGAATGAAGGAGTTTTGGGGATTTTGAGTTTATATAGGGAAATTTTCCTCACTTTTTCAAAAATAAATGGGACCCACCCTCCTTTAGAAACTGATTTTCACTTTATGAAAACAAAGTTACCTTTACCATTGCAAACCTGAGATGTCCTTTGCTTTCCTGACTGTTGGAGCTTTTTTTCTAGAACTTTTGATAACATGAGAGTATGAGTGTGTGAAAAATCAAGATCAATTCTCCAAAAGTTGCTTTGTCATGTTTTACTCACTGCTAGTTTTATTCATGAAAATGATGGACCTCGGAAACCCTAGTAACCTAATGGATGAACTGAGACCTAATGGAATGATGATGATGACTAACCCATTTTCATTGTGACACCTTCATAAAGTGTGACAAGTGATCAGCATGAGTGAATTTCCAAACAATGAATTCATCTTTAGACTGACCAAACAATGACCAAATTTGTTGTGTAAACCTAGTAACAGAAAAATTTGATTTTGAAAGCCTGGAAAACATAGTAAAAGAATTTTTTATTTAGGTGACAGGCTAACAAGACTGATACTAACATTGGCTCCAACTGGGGATGGCAGCTCCTTGGAGGTTTTAAGAACACCATAGACCAAGTAGCCTTATTCATTGGGAAATGGAGTCAACATGCATAAAAACTAACTTTTGACTTAAGACTGACTAACCTTTTGACATGACAGCAAAACTGAATGAAAACAATGAAAACAATATTGGCTTAAAGAGCCTTAGGGCCTTCACTACATGCTTCAAACTCTTATGACAGCTATCTAAAATTTTAGAAGTAAAATACACACTAGTATGTACAATGATGATGACCTTTCAGGATTTTTTAGACATAGTAGTGCTTGAGAAGCCTACCATTGGTCGCCCCTCCTAAATAATCTCTTCCATCCATTTCTTCCAACAAGAAAGCATTCTTTCCTCTGAAGGCAGAAATTTTGTAGGGTCCCTTCCATAAGTTTTCAAACTTACCATGTTTTCCTTTGTCCTCATTTCTAGCATCCCACCGAAGGACCACATCTCCCAGATTGAAATTGTCTTCCTTAGTTTTGTGGTCATAAATCTTTTTAATCTTTTCTTGGAGTTTGGATGTGTTCTGAAAAAAATTCTTCTCTTGTCTGCTGTAAATGAATCATATGTTTTATTCTCCCTTGTATGTCATTAGTTTCACTACCCAATTCTTGTAGGATTTTCATTACTGGGACAACAAGAGATGAAGGAAATATTGTATCAACTCCATATACCATCTGAAAAGGAGACATACCTATTGACTTTTTGGTGTTGACCCTGTTTGCCCACAAGGAACTGATGAGTTTTTTTATGCCAACTCTTTTTGTTTACCTCTAGGACCTTTTCGATGATGTTAACCAAATATTTATTGGAAGATTCAGCAAGACCATTCCCTTACGGATGATAAGCAGTAGAATGTCCTAGCACAATATGATATTTGACACAGAAGTCCACCATTATTTTTTATTTGAAAGCGGCAGCATTATCTGTAATTATTTTCTATGGGTAGCCAAATCTAGACAAAACGTTAGACTCTAGGAATTGAATGATGACAAAATCAATAGCTTTCCTAGTTGAGATAGCTTCAATCCACTTTGTAAAGTAGTTAATGGCTGTTAATATCCATTTATGTTTCGTTGAAGATGAAGGATGGATTTCACCAATGAAATCAAGACCCCATTGTTGGAAAGGATCTAAAATCAAAATTGGTTGTAGTGGTAATGGCAAAAGTTTCCTCTTTCCTTGAAAAATTTGACATTCATGGCAGCTCATGACTATTTTGTAAGCATCAAAAAAGAGGGTGGGCCAATAGAAGCCAGCTCTTAAGATCTTTTTTGTTGTAGTTTTCCAAAAGTGATGACCACCACAATATCCTTTATGAAAATCCTTCATTATATCTTTAGCTTCATTTTCTACCAAACAATTTAGCGGCACACCTCCAGGATCTTTCCAAAATAAAACACCATCCAAAATACAATATTATAAAGATTTGAGTTTGAGTGATATAGCTTTACCTTTGGGGACTTCCAAAGGGGGATTCAAGTGCTGCAAGATGTAGACAATGTCAAAATACCAAGGTGATGACATGAACATATTGGACACCTGCATGAAAGGGTCGTCTTCTTCTTGTTCTTTTGATAGTGCAACAATCAAATTGATATCTAGTGCATGTATATTTGATTCGACCATGAGTTTGGCTAACCCTTGTCCTCTGATGAGCTTTGTAGGCTTTATCTCCAAGTCATACTCTAGCATGGATGCAATCCACTTTCCTCTTTTTCCTTTAGGATCTGTTTACACAAGAATTTCTTTTACTGCTACAATAGGGACATAAGCAATGGTATGAGAATGTAGAATATAATCTTGGAAATACTTGAGGGCTTTTACCAATGGCAATAACTGCTTCTGAATGGTATTGTATCTCAATGCTACATCTCTTATAGTATGACTGAAGAATGCTATAAGATGCTCATTTTTCTGATCTTTTTTATGCATTAGGACTATTGCTAACTTATGCTCGGAAGCAAAAGAAAAGATGATGAAATCTAAAGTATAATCTGGACTAATCAAAATAGGAGTAGTAGATAATGCAAAATTTACTGCATGAAATGATTTCTTAGCCTCCAAAGACCACTTTACCTCACTGCCCTTCTTCAACATATTTGTCATTTCTTTCATGTGCTCAGCTATATTAGGAATAAATCTCCTCAAAACATTAATTTTCCCATTGAAAGACTGAATCTCTTTCTCGTTCCTAGGGAAGTCTAGTTGTTGAATTGCCTCCACTCTTGCAGGATCAATGTGGATGCCATATTTAGAGATGATGTGTCCTAGTAGCTTACCTTCTTCCATGGCGAACAAGATCTTCTTTCGGTTAAGTGAGATGCCAAACTTTCTGCATTTGTGAAAAACAATCCTTAAGTGATGCAAGTGACCTTCATCAGATTTTGAATATATTGTAAGATCATCTAGATAGATAACCAGAAATACATCTTTTTCATTTGAAAATGCTATGTCCATAGCCTATTGAAAGGTAGCTCCTACATTCTTCAACCCAAAAGGAATCTTGGCATACATGAATGTACCCCATGGCGTTGTGAAGGTTGTCTTGAGCTGATCATCCTTGTGTACCAGAATTTGGTTGTATCTAGAGTATCCATCTAACAGTGACATCCTAGAGGATTCGACCACCCTGTATACTATGTAATCCATCTTAGGCATGGAATAGTTTTCTTTCAAGCACACCTTATTGAGATTTCTGAAATCAATACATAGACAAATTTCCCTAGTCTTCTTTCCCATAGGTGCTAGATTAGATATCCATCTAGAAAACCATATGGGGACTATTATTCCAGACTTATAAAGTCTATTTACCTCTTTTTCAATCGATGGTAGCAACTTGGTATTGATTCTCCCCAATTTTTGGTGAAATGACTTTTGATCGGGCTTAATAGGAATGGTGTGTTGAATGATACTTTTGACATAAAATTTCATATTTGAGTATTCCCAAGAAAATGCATCAGCAAATTCCTTCATTAAAGACATATACTTACCCTTTGTTTCAAGAGATAAAGACTTTGATAACTTGACCATTTTAGGATTTTCAGCGGTGCCAATGTTTATGTCTTCAACTCCCTTTTCTGTAGGAACCATGGTGGGCTTCTTGGTCACATAATCTCTGTCAAATAACTCTTCCAAAGGCACCAAGCCTCTTGGAATGTTGTTGTCCTTGAGCTGTAATACTTCATTGTCAGCTGAATGGATGTCTAGATCATCAAAGTTGTATGCATCATCAATGTGAGAATTCTGAAATTCTCCCTCCAATTGCAGAAAACTGTCTATTTGCTTATCATCACCAAACACTTGCCAAAGCCTCATATTATCTAGGATAGCTACATGATGTTTAACATGGATGGAGTACTTATGATTAGGATGAATAGGGATCTTCACCATACTTGTTGCAGTGGCAAGTGATTCAGCTATGACATTCTGAGTTCTCGGAATAAGAGATAAAGTATATTCTGAAATAGTTTTGAGAATACCAAGTACAAAATTGCAATAAGCTCTCATTCTTGGGTGTTTGGCATGGTATTCCCCTTTGACTTGCTTGATCACTAATTCAGAGTCGCCCTAAATAGAAATATTTTTTCCCCCAACTTTTTTAGAATTTTGAGGCCAGCAATCAATGCCTCATATTGTTTGAACATTCAAAAGTCAACTTGTAAGAGCTCATTCTTACATTTCGAGGGATTTTATTTGACTAATGTAATGGACCATGTATCCAGACACTAATTCCTACTCCTTCTCTTCCCGATGCACCATCAAATTCCATGGTCCAAAGACCATTTTCTTCATCCAGAAAAAGGATTTCTGAAGACTAATTCTTTTTTATTTTTAGGATTTTGAATAGCTATCTCAAAACTTTTTGCTTTCTACACTATTCTTTGAATTTCCTCAATAGGATTTGCAAGTTTCCTATATTCTTCACCAACCTCTTTACCTACTATGGTAATAGTTCCATGTATGCTAACCATTACGTTGGGAACTTTTGAAATTTCCACTAACTGACTTTCATCATCAATAGAATTCATATCACTAAACAGAATGAAAGAGTCAAGATTGGTATGAACAACATGTATAGGATGATTGAATGGCTTCTCCTTACTGCTGATTATAAATTTCATCTTCTTTTCCCTATAAAGTTTTTGGAGCTGTCCAAAAATAGGGATAGTGGCGTATGAAAAGTCAAGCTATAGAGCGCCCTTTAATTTTTCTCCCCAAGACCTTAAAAGCAACATGCCAAACCTTGAAGGAATGTCGGTAACTACGACATCCATAAGTACATTTTTGGTTGAGATTTGGTCCAAGGACACTACCAAGTCTTTAATAAGGCCAAGGCATTTCACTCTTCCAGAATCAAAGGAATAAAGATCATGGTAAGGTTGGGTGATGCTCAATCCTAGTTTATCCATGATGGCTTTAGGCATCAGATTATGGGAGGTGCCAGAATCTGGCATAGAATTATGAAGGATAAAATCATGAAGTTTAAGACAGATAAAAAGGAGGAATTTCACTATCTTCAGGAGCTCCTTCTAAGGTTGGACCAAAAAGGATTTTTGGCTCATCATCAACCACATTAACTGTATCATACATCTGATCAACCTGTAATATCCCTCCCTTTAATAATAAATAATAAATAATAAAAATAATAATATAAAAATATAATAATGAAATAATAAAAAATAAAAAAATAAATAAATAATAATAATAAATATAAAAATAAAAAATAATAAAAATAATAATCATAAATGATATTAAAAATATAACAAGAAAATAAATAAAATAGTAATAACTACACTAAAGCTCTAATAAGATAAATAGTAATAAAACAAAGAAAGCAATAAAAGAATAAAGAAAAGCTAAAAAATCAAAAGAAAAGAAATAAAAACAAGAAAGCTAAAAATCAAGTTGCTGTAGACACATGGAGTGTGTGCATGTGGTTCCCATCCAATGTTGTTCTATTTAATAGATGGTGAGGAAGATGCAGAGGCATTCTTGCATTCTATCATTCCGAGATTCTATCTTTCATTCTCTTGGGAGAATGGTATACTAAGACTTAGGAGCATTGGTAGTAGTCGTTGATTGAGGGCTCGGGGGTGGCCAGTTGTAGCAGAATCCTGCACAATTGAGCCTACAGTTGGGAGGAGAGTCATCCCCAAAATCTTGTGATCAATTGGCAGACTGTAAGTATTTGTTTTTCATTAAGACATTAATGTTAGTTTACTTTGTGCTGTTACATATGGTATCAGAGCATGTTTAATCCTTAGGGCCTATGGGCGTCCAAAAATTTACTTTGTTGGAATTTTTAACTTGACTTGTTTTAAAGTTACAGGTTGACACTTTTGAAACATGAGTGCAATTGGAAAAAAAAAAGAGGGTTTCCATGAGATACGTTACCGAGTAATTCTTTGACTAACAAAGCCGATGTGATTTATAGATTGCGATTTTTGTTAGTAAACAGCTTTGCTTGATGGATCTCTTCCTCTTCAATACCCTCCTGTTTTGATAGTTCAAACAGCAATTTTAAACACTTGGCATCGACACTCTACTCAACACAGTGCGGAGCCGAGGTTGAGGCAAATGGAGAGCAAATGGAGATTGAATTTGACAAAGATTCTTCGGTGCGGTAGCTAATTTTAACATTTCAAATGTCAAAATTAGTTTGGTCCCTGCACTTAAAATTAGTTGCAAGTTCAGGCATGCCATTGGGAAGATTTATTTACAATTTAGTAATGTCCTGAACCTATAAGCGATAAGGATGACGCAGGTAAACAGCTAAACCGGTAGAGGATAAGGATTATTTCCCTATGCGCATTCTTTGCCGATGTTTTTTTTTATATTATTTTGTCGTATGAAGCCAGAACAATTGTTTATTGTATTCTTTTAAGCCAGGACTTCTAAAAGCTCCTTCTTTAGGTTACTTGATTGGTTTTGGTGATTATGTTTTTGCCTGCATTTTCGAAGAACTGACACCAGCGTTCGTTAAGTTCTCCATCCCTGCATCGCGGATCTACAACTTTACCACTATTTTATCCATTAGTCTCCTTCTATTTCTGACATACCAGTTTCAACGCGGTTTCAAATTTTTAGTGCCAGTGCTCCTAAGTCTTAGTATACCATTCTCCCAAGAGAATGAAAGATAGAATCTCAAAATGATAGAATGCAAGAATGCCTCTCATCTTCCTCACCATCTATTAAATAGAACAACATTGGATGGGGAACCACAGCACACACTCCATGTGTCTACATGCAACTTGATTTTTAGCTTTCTTGTTTTATTTCTTTTCTTTTGATTTTTTAGCTTTCTTGATTCTTTTTATTGCTTTCTTTGTTTTATTACTATTTATTCTTATTTAGAGCTTTTAGTGTAGTTATTACTATTTTTATTATTTTTATTTATTTTCTTGTATATTTTAAATATCATTTATGATTTATTATTTTTATATTTATTATTAAGTGATTTATTATTTATTATTATTATTATTATTATTATTTATTATTTATTTATTATTTATTTATTATTATATTATTATATTATTATTTTTATTATTTATTATTTATTATTAAAGGGAGGGATATTACACAACCTTAAGCATCTTTGCAATCTTAAATTTATATTTGTCATTCTTACCAATTCAGTGAGGGGAATGGTAATTTTCAATTTTCAATTTTCATTCTCCAAACTAAAAAGATAGGATTGCTTTTCTACCTCTTTTGAAGTGATGTCCTTCCTTTCTGTTTGGCCTTTAGCTTGAGGTTCCTTCCTTTGACTTTCAGTTTGTAGTTCTTTATCTCTCCTTACATTGCTAGTGGAGGCTTCATTTGTTCTATCCTGACTCAGTATGACAATGTCTTTGTCTTTATTCTGGCATGCAGGAGTGGTTTCTTTTTTTGGTGTGTCCTTTTGTAGATTTTGTCTTTTCTGAGTTACAGTGACAGGTACATTTCTATTCCTCAAATTGTATTGTTTTTGGAGATGACTGAGGGCATTTTGATATCCTCTTTGGTAATATTCAGTTTGAAAAACCCACAGATCTTCGCTTGTGAAAACAAATTGTTGATCACTTGGTATGAGAGAGCCTTCAAAAACTGATCTTCCTCTATTAGGAAAGTAGGCAGTGCATCTTCTTGAAAGAAGTGATTTGCTTCTACAATTTCTTCTTCATCTTCTTCCTGACCTTCAGTGTAATTTTGCTAGAATGGAGCTCTTAGTTGACCTTGAGGATCTTGGTTTTTCTTCTCTTTCTATCAATTTCTGAACTACTGTTGTTGTTGTCCGTGAAAGTTAGGATTCCTCACTGAAGGTTCAACTTGTCAATCAGTTATGGATATTCTATCCATCATCCTCTTCATAGTTTTTATCATATTTTCAAGCTTTGCATCAGAAGATGATGTAGGCTCTTCCTTGAAGACAACTTTCTTCTCCGCCCTCTCTGGCTTTGATTTTGACTTCTTAATGAGCAAATTGGCTTCAACACTGATTACATTCCACTGCATCTCTTCAAGAGTAGTGGGGTCTCTTTCTCTGAGCTGGTAGGCCATGTTTGGATCGAAAGCAACAAGATGATGAAGAAGAGCCAAACCAGGAGGAGGCTTCATATCATCAGGTATAGAATTATACACTGTATTAAAACTTGTTGTGAATTCTTGAACTGTTTCATTTGGGTTCCTTTTCATTGAATTATACTCAACCAATATTTGTAATGAAGTTTTCTTCTCTTGCCAACGAGCTAAGAATAATTCAATCAACCTTTGAGAATTGTTAATAGAATTAGTAGCCATACTTTGAAACCATTTCTTAACTTCTCCTGAGAAACTCTGAGCTATAATCCTAATTTTGGCATTCTCCTCATCAATTTCTTCTAAATCAATGAAATCTATTAACTTGTCAACATGTTGCTGAGTTGTAATTTCCATCAAACAAAGGGAGTCTTTGACCATAATTATGAGGCAAAGCAGCAAGTTGAGCAGGCAATAAAAGAGGTGAAAATCTTGCCATGACTGCTGGAGATAGTAAAGGTGCTACAATAGATTGTGTAAGTAAGGGTGGTGATTCTGATGAGGATGATGGAACTACTAAAATGGGTTGAGGAGGCAAAGATGGAATGAATGGGGGAGTTACGAAAGATGATGAAACTGAAATTTTGGGAGATGTAGCAGATGTGGTAGGAGGTGAAATAAAGGATGAATTTGTGGTTGGGTATTCAAGTTGATATTGAACAAAATCTTTTTCAGTAATGATCTGGAGTTGGTCAGCAAGGCTTTGAAGCTTATCAAAATTTAACCATAGTTCATGATCAGTCTTAGCAGACAAAGATTCTAAAGAGATAGAGTGAGTTTCAACCTTTAAAGCTTATAATGTTATATCAGAGATATAGGAGTCAGACTTGGACCTTGTAAGTGATAATTCTATCTGCTCTTCAAAAGGAATTTCCTCAAAGGCGAACAGATTTTTAGGCAGAGAAGTTTTTCTTTTAATTTTACGAACTGCACTTTTAGTGATGGGTATTCTAAGTTTTCTAAGCAGTCTTTCTGGATCTTCAACAATAAAGGGTGAATTTGGGTCAGATTTTGAGCTAGTATGCCTTTTGGAAGCCAAAATGTATACACCCTAACTGATGATATTTATGAATTCAACCTAACTTTGAATACTAGAAACTGAGAGGTACAGAACCAATTCTTTGAAAGCTCTTAGATATTTCCCAGGAATAATTTAACATTTGTTCCCCGGCAGAGGCACCAAAAGTGTTAGTCCTTACAATCTCCTAGGCTGAAAAGGAAATCGAGAAGGGTAACCTCAAACCACTTCAGCTCAGTAGATAACCCTACTAAGCATGAGAGGGATCTCTCTAAGTCTATTATCAGTGCTATGACTTTAAAGCAAATGGATTTTAGATTAGATATGAGTATTTGTTTGTTTGTTTGTGAAAATTTGGTTTTTAAGGATTTGTCAAACGTAGGGTTTGGAGACACAGGTAGGTCTAGGTTGTGGGAATGCATGAGCAAACATAAGAAGGAGCTGGATATCAAAAGCCATGGTGTAATTTGAGTATTTGTCAGTGTAGTATAGAGGACATAATGTGGAAGAAACTAATGAACATAAATAAACATGATTTCATTAGCTTAGGAAAACAAAACACATAACTATGAAAAACAAATAATAGAGCTTGAAAAACAAGAATTCTGAGTATTTTATTACAAGGCATTCATAGAAAATAAGAGATATAATGTATATAAATATTTTTAGACCATGGGAAAACAAAAATAATGAAGTACAAGCACCATGAACTCACTGGGCTAGAGTTCCTTGAAAATAGCTGCAACCTGTCTCTATATTAGCTTAAAGATGATTACATGCAAGCTTCCTTCACAAAAAGTTCAACCCTTTTCTCCTGAGGAGAAATGATACATATAGACTCTCTTAGACCACTTGCCAACCTTCAGGAGTTGAATTCCTTGGTGGAGGAACTAACTCCAAGATTCTCTCAACCAACAGGTGAGAGTGAGAAGGTGAAACTCAAACACTTCATGAAGAGTTTGTTTAGGAGTTTGCTTCTTTCCTGAGGCCTAATAAACATAAAAAACTACCTATGATGTACATTTATTCATGCCCACATCTCCTATCCTCATAACTAGTGCCATTACATAGAGAATCTTGACTCTGACTAAGTCAAACTAGAAACTAGAAATTTATAGAGTGAAATTTACAATTTGAAACACAGAAAAGTGCAGAAGCACAATGCCAATGTTGATCTGATGTTTAGGTGTCTTCCAGGGGTAGAAATTAAAATCTGAGAGAACAGTCAACTAGCCCTTCAAGTATAGTTTCCATAATAGTTTTAATTTCTAAAATTAGAGCATGGGAAGACCTTAAAAAATCCATTCTCCCAAGGTCTCTCTAGAAGTGCAGAGCTTATCAAAAAATGGTCCAGAATGCTATTTTGTTTCCACTATTTTGCATTTTTCTCCAAAACTAAGCCACCTCTACAAAATCTGGGAAAATGGTTTTTTATAGGATGGAAAGATGTTTCCAAAAATGCATACCTTTCCTCAAATGGAGGCCTAAGGAAGCTGAATTTATGAACTTAGACCAAAAATTCTCAAAAAACTTAAAATGCTCAGAATTTCCTCAAAATTGAAGGGAAGGTGTAAAAATATGTTTTTTTTATAGCTTAATGGATGCTTTAGCAAGCATCTCCAAGTTTCCCTCATCATTTTGGTCTTTTTTGGCCTCCTTAAGCTTGTTTTCAAGTTGCTTTACCTTGACATTGACAATCATGTTTTGAGCTTGGTAGTGGTGCGCCATGTGTCTAAGTAACTGATTGTCTTTGTTTGCCTTCTCAAGGAGCTTCTCCAAATGTTCATTCACTCTATTGATCCAATATTCCTTATCTTGATGAACCTCTAGGGCAATCCTATCTTCTAGGTCAAGGTCCTCATTCAATAGAATTTGTTCTTGCTCCTCTTGCAAAGCTTTCTTGAGGCCTATTCTTCTTGATCTTTTCCTTTTTCCTCTCACATCTGATGCTTTAGGCTCACTTGATTTCATGATCTCCTTACCTTTTCCAACTTGTTGCATTAACTTGGCTTTTTCCTTTTCTAGGATCAACTCCTTTTCCCTTTCCAAATTGATTGCTAGCTCCTTGATTTGGTAGTCCTTATCCCTAATAGTTTGTCTCATGTTGGTGGTCTGATCCTCAATCTCTAGAGTAATTAGTTGAAAATCATGCTCAACCGTGTATTTGTCTTTTGCTACCAATTCCTGCTTTTTCAATGAAGAAGGCTTGGCCCCTTTCTCTCTGTGAGAAGAAAACACAAGCCTCTGCCCCTTATTATACACTTTAGTCACCTCAGGTTTGGATAGCTGAATCTTCTACAATATTTTTCTAGATGACCCCACCTTTGTTTGTTGTTTTGGCACACTAGAAGACTGAGATGTTGCATTCTTCTCATGCCATTTCAAGGCTACTTCCAAAAAGGCTTCCCAAGCCATACCTCTCTCTGCCAGCTGGTGAAGGAAAATGATTTTGATGAGACTGTGATGGAACAAGCTTGGGGAGTGCTCTTTGTTCTTTAATTGTATTTTTTCAAACATTTTGGAAATGCTCTTGAATATATAATTACATATGTTGAGTGGCTTTTGAGAGGTAAAATGCATCAGAAGGCGAATATGGTAGGCATACAACCTAGAGAATCTACCTTCACAAGTGAATAACCTCATGAAAGTTTCCATCAAAGGGGAATATTTCTCCAATAAATATCTAAAAGGCATGAGGTGAGTATGTGTATCTTTGTATGGCATCTTCAAGAAAGGCTTGTAGTTTTCAAGATCTAGGCTCATTCCTTTGAACCAATATTCGCCATTATCCAGTAACCCAATTGAAATTGAGATAGAGGCCACTGAGAAACTGAACTCGACACCAACAATTTTAGTAGTTTCTCCTTTCATTTGTGTTGCTACCCAATCTGTTAGTTGCTCATGAAATCCCACCTCGCTCACCCTTTTGCAAAATTCCAAGCAGTGGACATCTTCAAAGCATTGTTTAATGAAAGGATAGGAGTTGATTGTATTGCAATCTAATGGTTCATATATGAGGATCCTCCCTCATTTATGTTGTCTCTTTATTTCTAGCAAATATTCTGCCTCCATGATGACACAAAGTCCTAGCAGCAGGAAGTGAAAATAAGATGTGAGGTGTGAGGTGTGAATGTAAATGAAGTGATATGTAGGTTATTTTGTGGGAGGGGTCTTGGGAAAGGTGAGAGGATTTTGAAAGTTTATGAAAATGAGTGGAGAAACAATGGAAAGATGATTTTCTTGTAGGTGGGAACAATAGGGTTTATTATGAAACTTGCCCAAAAACCTCTAGGAATGAGCTAGGGTTTTGCTTTTTAAGTGTTTAAACTTTGTTTTGAGGTGGGTAAAATGGTTAAAATGGCTCACTAAAATATATGATGTGTAGGATATCATTTTACATGTTTTTGAAATTAAAAATAATGATGTCCATTTTCACCCTAACATTTCCCATGCAAATTTTGCTACAAAACCTAACTTGAAGAATCATTGACATGAGATGAAATTGGGAAATCGAAAAATGGAGGATGATGGTGTACTTACTTGTTCCTTAACTTAGAAGTCAGTAAAATCAAGCTTGCAAGTGAAAAAATGAAGTTTGGGAGAGTTTTGATGGATTTCGGGGCACCCTGTCCTGCACGTAGCGTAGTGTTCCTATGTGCAACGCCAAAGTGCAGTGCAGTTCTTCTAAGCAAAACACCAGTCTTCTAAGCACAGCGCAGTGCTTCTACACATAGTGCCTACAAATTTTTGCTAATTTCTCCTATGAAAACAACCTTTTTGCTTTTTTGGACGAGATAGCTTGATGACAAAGAGTGAATAGGATGTGAATGAAGGTGTTTTGGGGCTTTTGAGTTTATATAGGGAAAGTTTCCTCACTTTTTCATAAAGAAATGGGATCCACCCTCCTTTAGAAACTTATTTTCACTTTATGAAAACAAAGTTACCTTTACCATTGCAAATCTGAGATGTCCTTTGCTTTCCTAAGTGCTGGAGCTTCTTTTTCTAGAACTTTTGATAAAATGAGAGTATGAGTGTGTGAAAAATCAAGATCAATTCCCCAAAAGTTGCTTTATCATGTTTTACTCACTGCTGGTTTTATTCATGAAAATGATGGACCTTGGAACCCTAGTGACCTAATGGATGACTTGAGACTTAATGGAATGATGATGATGACTGACCCATTTTCATTGTGACACCTTCATAAAGTGCGATAGGGGACAAGCATGAGTGAATTTCCAAACAATGAATTCATCTTTAGACTAACCATACAATAACCAAATTTGCTATGTAAACCTAGTAACAAAAAAATTTGATTTTGAAAGCCTATAAAAACATAGTAAAAGAATTTTTGATCTAGGTGACAAGTTAACAAGGCTGATACTAACAGAAGGTATGTAACACCATTCACTGTTTATCACCTCATCTCAAAAGTTACTGGCAGGAGGTATGGCGATTGATCTCTAACTTCCAAGAATTTAATATCATTGTTGTGCTAAAAATGCATATTGGAGATATCGATGCCTTGGAAAACACAACTTCTAGCATGTTACCACTTAGGGATAGATTTACTGTTGAAATTTTGTATAAGCCTTCTATCCATGATAACATAACTAAGCTATGCATTTTTGGTGATGATCAATAGATACACTTTATGGACAACGTTGATGACTTCAAGGATGCAGCAGCTGATGAAGATGAGAATGATCATCCCCTGCAAGCTGCAATTGATGGCAAGAAAGGCAACCTCATACCCAAAGGTGTGGTTTCTCTCAATAGGCTCTATGAATTTTAGAACCACTATCAAGGGTCAAGAAACAACAAACCCATAGTTCCACCATGAGTAACAAACAAATCAACCTGGGAACAGACCATGAACCGAAGTTAGTCAAGCTTGGTACGTACTCCACACCACAGCAATGGCAAGCCTTTGTCCGCTTGTTAAAACAATATCGGGATGTGTCTGTGTGGGCATATGATGAACTGAGTACATATGACATGTGGATAATCCAACACCAGATTCTAAGCAAAGAAGGAGCCAAGCCATTGCAACAAATAATGGGTAAAACACATTTGTCACTTGAACCCCTTATACAAAAAGAATTGACTAAGTTGTTGGATGTTCAGATCACTTACAAAGTTCATTATTTTACATGGTTTTCTAATTTAAGTTTTGTACATAAGAAATATGGGGAAATCAACTTATGTATTAATTTCAGAAACCTAAACCATTCCCAGAACCAAAAAAACTACATCGTGCCATCATCAAAACCTATGTTACATGTAGTATCTAAAGTAGGAATGTTGTCTTCACCTAAAGGTCTTTTGGGATAAAACCAGGTTCTAGTATTGGAACCTAATAGTCTGATACTGGTTCACGAGAAGCTTGGCCCTCACACATACCATCTACAATCATTTGATGAGAGGATTAACAATCTTCCTGTCAAAGGTCGAGATCTCAAGCACTATTTTTAGTAGGCCAGGTTGCGTCCTACGCCATGTACATAGTTTGATTACTGCTTATTTCTTGTTTTTTCTTTTGTGCTTTTGCTTACTATTTTTGTTTCGTTTTGTTTTGTTTTATTATTATCATGCTATTTTTAGTTTTGTAAATAAGTGTTTCCCTCTACTGAGTTCTAGATTTTGAAAGAGTATGTGGTTGATATCTCAAGAGACTTGTGACACTGCAACACTTGGCTAGTCATGTGTTCTTCTTCTTTGTGCTTGGTTATAACCTTCGACTGATGAAGTCTTGATGGAAAACATTAATCTTCTATGAGGGAATCTTGGGTCCAACCATGAACCTGTGTCCACACTAAGAAACCCCTTGCATGTACTTAATCTTCTGGTTTGTGTGTTCAAGCTCATCCAACTCGTAGAAACAGAGAAGGGGAAAATATAAACAAGCAAACCTATGTCATAGGTCTTACATGCTTCTTTGAAGGAACAACCTCTTCTACTCTCAATAAGTCGAGGTCCCTCTTCCGCCCCAAAAATAAATAAGTGCCTAAGCACATTCCTATTGAAAAAATACAAAGGCGAAAGAAGAGAAAGACTTCCTATGTAGAGAAGTGAAGCATGCAACTCCACCGGGGTACTGACCAGGCTTGCTAGTAGTGGAGCAATGCGTGTGTTCCTGTGTGACTCTGTCGAGGTACTGTCTAGGCCTGTTGGTAGTGGAGCAACACCAGAGATGAAAACTTATACTCTAAAAAATTTTAACTTGCGAACCAAACTACTTGTCCTATTTCTGTGGTCAAACTAAAACTTTTTGTTGTGTTTGACTGGGTTGGCAAAAGGTGAACCATGTCTATCCATGGGGTAAGTGGGGAAGTTGAAGTAACCCACACAATGATTCAATACTCCCTAAAATACTAAGGCCCTGTGTTGTCAATAAAATAAAACATAGAAGTTGGAATTCTACTAGTGTGTCGCGCAAGCGTCGTCGCAGTTGTTCAACGATCTATCACAAGCGTCACGCTTGTTGCTCACACCATCATTTATTCATGTTGAGCATATGTTGTCTTGATGGCTTGAGGCATCTTGTCGTCAAGTCATGTTGGGTGTGTGTTTGCAAGGTCACGTATGCACATATTCACTCGCTCACACACTTAGTCATTTTGCTGAAGTTCTGACGACTGGATCACCCTCTAACAACCGAACCTCCACCTAGAGTCGACTCAACCGACTGTCACCCAGAACAATGCAGAAGTGTCCAACAAGCCATTTCAAGATGCACTACCCACAAGCTGATCAATCAACCGTTTTGTTGGTCAACCAGAGAGTTTAACCAGGCAGTGACCCCAGGACTCACTCCCCTCAAAAATTTTGCAGAAGCTACAGACCTTTCCTGCTCTGGTAACTAAGGAAACTGTGTAGATAGGCTGAAAAGACACCAATGTCTATCCCTGTCTCCCTCAAAAAATTGTGTAGTTTTCCCAGCGATCCACCTAGTCAGTTGGTTAGCTGCTCACACAGAAAACTGCACAGATTTCATGAGCAAGCCCTCTGCAACCTAGTACCCTGCTCACTCAGAAACTATATAAAGGTGATCAGCAAGTCAGCCTCCCAACAACTACGCAGTTTTTCTCTCCAACAGCTCCCACTTCCAGCCACCAGCTCCCTCTAGGAACTGCGCATTTTTTCTACCAAGCCACTTCGCAATCCACTTACATCACCCTCCATAAATTTCTTAGTTTTGTCTACCAAGCCTTCTCGCAGCCTGTATTGTTTCCCTCTAGAAATTGTGCAGATATGTCCTCCATCTGAGCCAGATGTTGCAAATAGTCACTGCTGATTTGGATTGCCCGTCTCAGCCTCCTAGTGACTTCTACGTAATTTTCACCAGCAGTTCTTGGAGCTCGTGTCCCAGCTTGAAACTTTCCCCACACAGTTTCACGGCCTTGTCCTCCCCCCTGGTCACTTGAATCCAAAAGAGAACAATCATGCATCATGGCAGACTAGGACATTTATGGATTTGATGTCATCTTGTCATGAGTGATTGTAGATACAGGTAAATGAATAGACATGATGCAACAATGAATGGGATGAACAAGGAGAGTACATTCAAAAGGATGTGTTCGTGAATAGGCGAACAAATGATGCATGCGAGGAGATGTGTTCGCAAATGGACAACCATGCAAAGATTTTTTCACGAACAGACAAACAGACAAACATGTGAAGATGTGGTTATGGAGGGACAAACGAACGAACATTCGAGGAGATATTTTCATGAACGAATGGACATGTCAAGCATGCCAAAGTACAAGCAAGGAGCAACACAGACATGCATCGTCAATTGAACCCAATGACCATCGATGACTCCACACACCTTGCCACGCAGAGGTGAAGTTGTGATACACCAAGAGGACATCCATCACTCAACATCGTTGCAGCTCGACATGCACACCAACAACAGCATGAACATACCAGTACTGTCATGTCGAGTTAGTGTCATGAGTCATGTCGGTCACATCACTACTGTGGGCCATATTATTGTCAATAAATGTAATGTAACGTGGAAGTCCAAGGGACCCACTTATAATCTGAAGATTCACGTAAAGTTGAAGAGTCATGAAATTCAAATAGTCATGAGGGAATTCGAACAATCACAAGGTCCAATTTTAGCCTTGGCTATAAATATCCCTCATTTGTACATGCAAAAGAATTTTTTCACCTTGGCTCCCCTCATGTACCCTTGAGAGTCTATAGTATTTTCTTTAAGGAGAAAGAAATGGCTCCAACATCCCTGTTACGAGGTTAGTGACATATGGTGTAACAATGTGTCTTGGAACTTTCACTTAATTTAGAAGCCTGATAACAGGCCAACACATTTTCTCACATGTATTGTAATTGTTTGTAAGACTAATCTTCAAACACTTGTAATGCATGTTGCTTTAACCATGTTAAAACAATTGAACTACTTTGGTTGCTCTAATACATATAATTATGAAAATGTTTTGTATAATTTTTTAAAGTTGTCTTGCCCACATGGGCTACCTCACCAGACATTAGACATAACATTTCCATTAAATTTCTATAACGACCATCACACTCGCTCGGACTGCTCCGTTGAGTGTTGTATGTGCTATCCCTTTTGTGTGTTGTGACTACCGCATCCGTGTGGACTAGTCCTCTTGAAGTTGCGCATGTCTTGTTTTGTTGTGTGTTTCTAACAGAGTTGGGATTCTTCTCTTAGACTAGAGACTCACTTCCACCCTCTCCCTCTGTGGTGAAAGAACCTTGACACAAGTAATACTAGCACTCGCTAGGCACACAAACCTCAAAGACAAAGCATGCCACTCTCATGTGTTAACAAGCAAGAGCTAAGACAAATGGCAACCAGGCCATCATACCAGATGGGAGTCCTACACCAAACGTTGTGAGTTCTAGTTGGGACTTCATATTGCAGAGATCCTCTCAATGTTGGCAGGTCCAGCACCGTCAACATACTATTAATTTTCTTCTAGAGGTGTACTCTCTCTTTCCTCTTCCATGAAAACACCTTATATACATTGCGATTGTATGCGTCACAATGTTAACTTACCTGTTTCAAATATTGTTTGTATATATCTTATGTTGATAATTGAAACCAAGGAAAATTCCCAAGAATAATGGCAACTAACCATATTTCTGATTGGGGCTCCTACTTCAAACAATGTGAGGTCTAGTTGGTACTTCATATCAGGGAGACCCTCTTAGTTGACGGATTTCCAGCATCGTCAATACATTGATTAACCCACTCCCAAGAATGTCACGATGTTGACGGGATTCTTGGGTATTTGTACATATTATAGGTGATTCATCATAGGATTCTCCTAGTTGGTAACACCACTTATATATTTGACCAAGAAAGAATCCTTCATGTGGTTAGATGCAACACAGGAGGCTTTTGTAAAAATGATAGAGGTAATGAGTACTTGTCGTGTTTTGACTTTACCTTATTTTTCTCAGTTGTTTGTGTTAGAGTGTGATGCCTCAAGTGATGGGATTGGAGAAGTGCTAATGCATAATGAGCACCCTATGGCTTTTGAGAGTAGAAAACTCAGTGATTATTGTAGCAACCCCAAGTTGATTTTCCATGTAAATAAAATAATACCAAGGTCATGGGACACATATTCCAAGCTGAATGGTGGGAAAACATTATAGTGGACATCACTTGTGGTTTATTAATGAATATAGAAATTAGCAAAGGTAAAAGAGGCAATAAATGGCATTTAATTATGAGAAATAAAGGAAAATAGGAGAAAATGGAGATGAAGAGACACAAATATAAATGCAAGGGAAATTAGAGAGAAAATTAAGGAAAATGAAAGATAAAGGAAAAAAGGAGAGGAAGAGACCAGGCATCAATGATAAAAAGGTACAAGAGAAACAATTCACATTTTTTGCTATTTTTTGGCTTTGGATCAATTTTAGAAAGAGAGAGAGAGCTCTAAGAGGAGAGAGAAAGGAAATCAAAAGGAGAAAAAAGGAAAGTGAGTGCAAGGAGAAAGTTGATTGTGTTGATCTAAAGATGATTTGAAGTTGTCATTGATGTCAACCCAAGCAGCACCAAGGATGGCCCTAAACTTCCATGGCACATTGGGCATAATCATTCATAGTTTCTTGTCTCATAACCATTATAGAAATACTCTACTCAAAAATATATTTCTATCGGTATATAGCTCTCCTCGTAATTCCTCATGGTTTGTAAGTTATTCAAGATTGAAGTTGTTAGAAACACATGGACAGTAAGAGAGATATGAAAGATAGAACATGCAATACGATTTTTATTGACAAATGATATACATTTCTAGTACATTATGTGACCGTTGGGATTCACATCCCAAGGTCTCTTGGACTCCTTTTGTCCATTTGGCTTCCACACTAACCCATTGAGGATTAGGTGTCCAACATTCCCCCCCTTAATCCGAAGGGTTATGTATGAGTCCAAGAAGAGAGCTGTAATACAAAATGTGAAAAAAATGCATGGCAGCACTAGGCTGAATGTGCTCTCTGAAATGTTAGTATAAAGGGCGGTGGTTTAACGATGACCACCAACACTGGAACGCTTAGTGCAGTTCCTGGAACTCTTCCAAAACTGGCAAAAAGCTGAAGTCTTCTGCTAGAGGAAGTGCTCCTATTAATTTGAAGAGGGAACCTTCAACCAATAGAGGGAGGTCTCACCCCGCATAAAAGGGAGAACTTCATCTTGAAAAGGGAAGTCCCAACCTGTGATGGTTTAAGGATGAACAACAACTCTGGAATGCTTAATGCAATTCCTGGAACTCTTCCAAAACTAGCAAGACATTGGAGTCTTCTGCTAGAGGAAGTGTTCTCAATTTTGTTCCTGGAATTCTTCCGAAACTGGCAAGAAGTTGAAGTCTTCTGCTAGAGGAAGTGTCCCAGATTGCCAACTGAAGGCATGTTCACGGGCATATTTGTTTCTGGCTACAACTCTGAAACTGGTATGGCAGGTTGTGGCTCAGGCTCGCTTGATGTGGCTTTGAAGCTTGTAGATGACCATCATTCCCCCCCTGTCAGATACAAGGTGAGATCATGGAGAAAACTCAACTGCAAGATTGTTTAATACTCTGGAACAAGTTCTGACATGCGTTTGGAATATCTTCTTGGCTGTTGATGCCCATTGCCAAGAAGCAATCCATCCTAGATGAATCTTTGTTCTTGCAGGACGTTTGTTTCTGAAGCATCTGTGTGAAGAATGACTGGTTTTATGACAGTGCTTACATGGATGAAGATCAAAACAGTGATCTTTCAGATGGCCAATTTGATCACAGTGTTGGCATTTTACAATCTGTTGTTGTTGTTGTTGTTGTTGTGGAAGAGGGGCAGAGTCTGGAACAGTTGAAGCTGAACTATCATGAGGAGCAGGTGAACTGTCATGAATGAATCCAGCACTCTGAAACTGAATGGGCTTGGCATA
>APFE030621661.1:100944-152708 GCA_000404065.3 Pinus taeda
TTTGAGACTGCGTTCAGGGTTGTCCTCACCATCAATTCTTGATCCAGTGTGGCCCTTATGGAAATCAGCTAATCCCGAATCTCCTTCAATCAACCGAGGAAGGTGTCAATCTTCTCCCTTCCGCATCTGGTATGACCGCAGCGGATTTTCTAGTAGCATCTTCCTTTGCACGGAAGTATGCTGATACAATTTCGTCAAGGCCTCCCACATCGCATTTATTGTTTCCTTTTCAGCAATATGTGGTACTACATGGTCCTTGACCACATCAAGGATGATGCTCTTGGCCCTCGCCGTTGCCTCCTCGTACTTTTCGTTCTCAACCGAGTCAACTGGGATCACTATCATCTTCAAAGCAGAGTGCTTAAGATGATTCCTCTCTAGAACGGACAAGATTCTAGCGTTCCAGACTACAAAGTTTGAGGCTCCGTCCAATCTGTCCTAGTCCCTTACCCCGTTCACTGCCATTTTTTGCTGCTCCTCTACTTCCCTTCTGGAAGTTCTTGGTGTGACTCTCTCTGAGCCTCGATTTCCCTCCTGGAAGCCCCTCTGCCAATGTCAAGATGCCTCCACTCCGATCGTTAGTGCAGCTGCACCACTGATCCGAATTTCTTGGCTAGAAATCCTCGGCAACAACTCCCTCCTCCTTGGTCTTGCCCTTTTAGGAATTGTTATGACCATAGTACCCCACCAACTTCACTTTTCAACTTACCCATAGCCTCCTATGCCTCAGTAAACTGAAGGTTAGAACTTCCAGGCTTTGCGCAATCCCGGCACCAACAAAATTTGCACCTCCTGGCCACGGGCATCAATCCTTCCTGACTGAGAAAGATGATCGGGCACTGCGTAGGTCAGGTTTGTGTTGAAGTTTCTAAGTTTACTCAATTAGAAACCCTCCATGCACTTTATCTCATTTATTCCTACCTACTTGTTATTTTTCCTTAACAAGTTATTTACAATGTAAATACTGAAAATAAACACTAGTGCATGCTCAACATATTACAAATCAGCAACTAAAAGAAACAAGAACAAACACATCATATGACACCATTATTTTTGGACTAATGTCCCCGGAAAAACCCAATGCGGGAAAACCGATGCAGTTATCTGAGGGTTTTCTTATTAAGCAATATCAGAGTACAATCTGGGTGCCGAAACTGGCCTACCCAACAGAGAATTTCCTTGGCAGTAATACCTCTCGGTTTTTGACAAATCTACTGCCTGAAACCCTGGATAATCCTTCTGGCAACTACTCAGCACCAATCAGCCCCAGAAACCCCAGCGTTTGCCCAATCTGGACTACGTCAACCTCTCCTAGCCTAGCGCTAGCATTGCGTCAGCCTATCTTGGCTTGCGTCAACCCCAGGAGGCCCAGTGTCAGCTCCCTGAGCCTCTATGTCAACTACGTTGGCCCCTTTCGTGCTCTCGCAGCACTTAGCTGCCTCTAAGTGGCCCTATGTGAGCACTAACTATTCCTGCGTCTCTCTCTCTGGCTACTCTGTTGCTATGCCAGCACTTGCGTCTTTCTCTCTGGCTACTCTACTATTATCCCAGCACTATCTCTGCCTCTCTGTCTCTCTGTACTCAATGCCCCTGAGCTGCATCTCCTGATCACTAATTCTATCTCTCTTGGCAAACCCCGCTCTAGAGAATAGAATGACTGATCAATCTGGTGTGTTCTCCAAGTGACCCTCAAGCCTCCTCTTATACTTTTCCTGTTGACATCTCAACGGTCGAGATTAAATCCCTAATCAACGGCTAAGATTAGATCTAGCTTGATCCATGTCTTTTGGACCACTCTAACATAGATTCACATTAATACACATTAATATTTCATTTTCCCTAAGTTTAGACTTAGGGACTCCATTAAAACTATTAATTATTTTAATATCTTCTTATCTGTTTAGAATCTGCCCAAACCTTTTCTGAGTATTGGAGATCTCATGTTCCCCAACCTCTCCACCAAATTTCGTGGCTAGAGCACATCGATGCTGCCCCAAGTCAACACTCCCTCTTAAGATTGTGCTCTAACAATACTCCTCATTGAGTAATCGGTACCTGTGCTAATGTTAGGCCCTCTTTCCCATCATCCTCTACACTGTTGCGTCCTATACTACTGCCCTTGTTTCTGCCAGCACCATTGTTGCATCTGTATTGCAGCTCCCTCTGCATCCGTGCTACTGTTGGTCCTTCCTCCTAGCACTGCATCTACATTGCACCTCCTCTCATTATGTTGCATCGTGCTGCCCACTGTTGCACTGCAACTCAGTTACTGAGAAGTAAGTAACTGATCTCCCAACTGACCTCCTTATTGGGCTAGAGACACCCACTGATGCTGAAGCTCCCTCTGTCGTTGACAAGTGCTCCCTCTCTGGCCTCTGCACTGCTGCAACAAATCCCTGCATCTCGTACCGTTGCACACCTCTTTGTGCCTTCCTGCACTGGTGCAACACTCCTGCGCCTCTCGCACTACTGCAACCTACTCGTTGTGCGTTGTCTCGGGAATCCTGCACTATAGCTCTCCCTTTCGCTCCATTCGCATCTATCTCTACCCACTCAACTAGTCCTGCTACTCCTCGTTGGGGCTCCCGTAGTATGGTCTGATCCAAGAGGTTGGGTACCTCAAGGATCCTGCCCCTCATCGCCTGTAGTCCTCCTGACTACAGCTCGATGTCTCCCCACTTCCGCTCAAATGGCGTGTGTGCACTCATGGCACAGTCATCGTCTGTCAAAACTTCCTTCTTTGCCCGTGCTGGCACTGCCTTACTCTCAGAAGACTCTCCCTTACTCTTCTTCCTTGGACACTGGGTCGTATAATGACCCAACTCCCCACAATGGAAGCACTTGATCTTGGAGAGATCATTCTTCTTCCGCTTTTCCTGCTTTCCCTCAGATGCTAGAGCCACATCCTCCTCCTGCTTGACCGTGATCCCTTTGTTGCTGCTACCTGTCTTCGATTGTCGTTTGATCTCTTCCTGGCGAAGAGCTTCCCACATCTCGTCCCAAGGTGGGAGAGTCCATCTTCCGAGGATACTCTGGACAAATAATTCCTAATCTTCTGAGACAGCATTCAGGATTGTCCTCACCATAAGCTCCTGATCCGATGTCGCTCCTATAGCAGTCAATTGGCCTCGAATCTCACTCAGTCCTTTGAGGAAGGTGTCAATCGATCAACCCTTCTTCATCTGATATGACCTCATCTGATTCTCGAGCAGCATTCTTCTCCACACAGAAGTATCCTGGTACAGCTTCTTAAGAGCCTCCCACATCTCAAATGTCATTTCCTTCTAGGCTATATGTGGTACCACATGATCCTTGACCCCATCAAGGATAATGCACTTGGCCCTCGCCATCGCCTATTCGTACCTGTCATTATCATTAGGGTCGACTGGGACAGCTGTTACCTTAAAGGCAAATATCTTTACACGATTCCTGTCAACCATTGATAAGATTTTGGCCTTCCAGACTACGAAGTTTGATGCTCCATCCAGTCTATCCTGGTCTCTTACCCCGTGTAGTGCCATGATGCTCCTCTACTTCCCATCTGGAAGTTCTTTGTTCGACTCCTCTGAATCTCTACTTCCCATCTGGAAGTTCTCTTCTAGATTCCCTCTGAGTCTCGCTTTCCCTCCTGGAAATCCTTTTGTTGCTTGCCAAGATGCCCCCTACTCTGATCGACTTGTACAGCTGCACTTTTGATCTGGGTTCCTCGACTAGAAACCCTCGGTAACAACTCCTCTAGCCCTGCTTTGTCAGGTATTGTTCTGACTACAGTACCTCACCAGCTCCCTCTGCAATATTCCTACAACCTTCTAGACCCCAGCAACCGCCTCTCTGTGAACTGCATCAGCCCCTCTCTGTCTCACGCTGGCTCTGCGTCACCCCAAATGGGTCTGCGTCAACCCTGGGATGCCCTGCATCAACCCTCTGGCCCTCTGCGTCAACAACCCTAGCCTTTCTGGGGCTATCCGCAACTCCCGGCTTCCTTTGCGTGGCCTTGGCTGGCTCTGCGTCACACTCCTTAGCTTCTTCATTGCTAGAAACAGCTTCTGTCACCTCGGGACAGTTCTTTTCTGTTATTGCTCCGCTCGACTGATGTATTTTAGTCCTCCTGTGATCTGCAATCATGCTCTAATACCATGTTGAAGTTTCTAAATTTACTCAGTTAGAAACCCTCCATGCACTTTATCTGATTTATTCCTACCTACTTGTTATTTTTCCATAACAAGTTAGTTACAATGTCAATACTAAAAATAAACACTAGTGCATGCTCAACATATTACAAATCAGCAACTAAAAGAAATAAGAACAAACACACCATATGACACCATTATTTTTGAACTAATGTCCCCAGAAAAACCCAATGTGGGAAAACCGGTGCAGTTATCTAAGGGTTTTCTTATTAAGCAATATCAAAGTACAATCTGGGTGTCGAAACTGGCCTACCCAACAGAGAATTTCCTTAGCAGTAATACTTGTGTTTATTTGGGGTAGCATCGAAAAGCTCTAGCCACAAAAATTGGTGGAGACGTTGGGGCACATGAGATCTCGAATATCGAGAAAAGGCTTGGGCAGATTCTAAACAGATCAAGAGATATTAAAATAATTAATATTTTTAGTGGAGTCCCTAAGTCTAAACTTAGGGAAAATAAAATATTAATGTGTATTAATATGAATCTGTGTTAGAATGGTCCAAAAGACATGGATCAAGCCAGATCTAATCTTAGTCGTTGATTCGAGACTTAATCTCGGCCATTGATATGTCAACACGAAAAGTATAAGAGGAGGCTTGAGGGTCACTTGGAAAATACACCAGAGTGATCAGTGATTCTATTCTCTAGAGCGGGGTTTGCTAAGAGAGATAGAATTAGTGACCGGGAGAGCAGCTAAGAGGCATTGAATATAGAGAAACAGAGAAGGAAGAGATTGTGTCAGGAGAGCAGCGCAGCAGCCAAGGAGAGTGACGAAGAGCCAGTAAGTCTCACGCAGAAGTAGCCAAATGCTGCGCAGAGCACTAGAGAGGTCAGTGTGTCTGATGCAGAGGCCCAAGAAGCTGACGCAGGGCCTCTTGGGGCTGACGCAGGGCCAGCGTGAGACAAAGAGGGGCTGACGCAGTCTAGATTGGGCAGACGCTGGGGTTGCAGAGCAGTTTTGTGCTCAGGAGCTGTTGGAAGGATTTCCGGGGTTTCAGCCAAGAGATTTCTCTCAAACTGTGAGGTATAGCTGCTAAGGAAATTCTCTATTGGGTAGGCCAGTTTCGACACCCATATTGTACTCTGATAATGCTTAATAAGAAAACCCTCAGATAGCTGCACCGGTTTTCCCACATTGGGTTTTTCCGGGGACATTGGTCCAAAAATAATGGTGTCATGTGGTGTGTTTGTTCTTGTTTCTTTTAGTTGGTAATATGTCATATGTTGAGCATGCATTGGTGTTTATTTTCAATATTTACTTTGTATATAACTTGTTAAGGAAAAATAACAAGTAGGTAGGAATAAATCAGATAAAGTGCATGAAGGGTTTCTAAACTAAGTAAAATTAGAAACTTCAACATGGTATCAGAGAGAGGCAGCAGATCACAGGAGGACTAAAAGACATCAGACAAGCGGAGAAATAGCAGCAAAAACCAGTTGTCCCGAGGTGACAGAAGTTGTTTCTAGCAGCACAGAAGCCAAGAAGTGTGACGCAGAGCCAGCTAGTGCCACGCAGAAGAATTCGGGAGTTGCGCGAAGCCTCAGAGAGGCCAGTGTTGCTGACGCAGAGGGCCAGAGGGATGACGCAGGACATCCCAGGGCTAACGCAGACCCATCTGGGGTGACGCAGAGCTAGCGTGAGGCAGAGAGGTGCTGACGCAGTTCCTAGAGAGAATTGTTGGAGTCTAGAAGGCTGCAAAAATATTGCAGAGTGGAGCTGGTGAAGTACTGTAGTCAGAACAGTACCTGACAGAGCAGGGCCAAAGGAGTTATTACCAAGGGTTTCAAGCCAAGGAACCTGGATCAACAGTGGAGTTACACAAGACAATCAGGGTAAGGGGCATCTCGACAAGCAGCTGAAGGATTTCTAGGAGGGAAATCAAGACTCATACGGAGTCCAGAAGAGAACTTCCAGACAAGAAGTAGAGACTTAGATGAGTCGAACAGAGAACTTCCAAGAGGGAAGTAGAGGAGCGTCATGGCACTAAACGAGGTAAGAGACCAGGATAGACTGGATGAATCATCGAACTTCGCAGTCTGGAAGGCCAGAATCTTATCAGTGCTTGACAGGAATCATGTCAAGAACTTCGCCTTGAAGTTAATAGTTGTCCTAGTCGACCACGGTGATAATGACAGGCACGAGGAGGTGATCACAAGGGCCAAGTGCATTATCTTTGATGGGGTTAAGGATCATGTGGTACCACATATAGCCGAGAATGAAATGGCATTTGGGATGTGAGGCTCTCAAGAAGCTATATCAGCATACTTTTGTGCAGAGAAGAATGCTGCTCGAGAATCAGATGAGGTCATATCAGATGAAGAATGGACAATCGATTGACACCTTCCTCGGAGCACTGAAAGAGATCCAAGACCAGTTGACTCCTATAGAAGCAACACCGGATCAGGAGTTGATGGTGAGGACAGCCCTGAATGTTGTCTCAGAAGACTGGGAAGTATTTGTCCAGAGTATACTAAGCATAGGGACACTTCCACCTTGGGACGAGATGTGGTTAGCTCTTCCCCAGGAAGAGATCAAATGGCAGTCGAAGACAGGTAGCAGCAGTAAGGGGATCAAAGTCAAGCAGGAGGAGGAAGATGTGGCCCTAGCATCTGAGGAAAGTAGGAAAAGTGGAAGAAGGATCTCTCCAAGATCAAGTGCTTCCACTGTGGGGAGCTGGGTCATTATGCGACCCAGTGTCCAAGGAAGAAGAGTAAGGGAGACTCTTTCGAGACTAAGGCAGCACCAGCAAGGGTAGAGAAGGAAGTGTTAACAGACAATGACTGTGCCATGAATGCACACGCACCTCTTGAGCGGAAGTAGGGAGACATCGAGATGTAGTCAAGAGGACTACAGGCGATGAGGGGCAAGATCCTTGAGGTACCCAACCTCTTGGATTAGACCTTGCTACGGGAGCCTCGTCGAGGAGTAGCAGGATTGGCTGAGTGGGTAGAGACGGATGCGGATGGAGCGACAAAGAGAGCTACAGTGCAGGAGTCCCGAGACAACACAGAGCTAGCACGCTGCAGTGGTGCGAGGCATAGTAGTGTTTCACTAGTGCACGAAGGCACAGAGAGGTGTGCAATAGTGCGAGATGCAGGGAGTTGTTGCAACAGCGCAAAGGTCAGAGAGGGAGCACTTGTCAGTGGCAGAGTGAGCTTCAGCATCAGTGTGTGTCTCTAGCCCAAAAGAGAGGTCAGTTGGGAGATCAGTTACTTACTTCTCAGTAACTAAGTTGCAGTGCAGCAGTGGGCAGCACAATGCAGCATGATGAGAGGAGGTGCAGTGCAGATGCAGTGCTAGGAGAAAGGACCAACAACAACACAGATGCAGAGGGAGCTGCTGTACAGATGCAGCAATGGCAATGGAAAAACCATGGGCAGCAGTGCAGAGGATGTTGGGCAGGAAGGCCTAGCATCAGCACAGGTACCGATGTCGGATGATCAGAGTAATACTCAATGAGGAGTATTGCTAGAGCACAGTCCTCGCTAAGAGAGAGTGTTGATTTGGGGTAGCATCGGATGTGCTCTAGACACGAAATTTGGTGGAGAGGTTGGGGCACATGAGATCTCCAATACCTAGAAAGGGTTTGAGCAGATTAACAGATCAGGAGATATTAAAATAATTAATATTTTTAATGGAGTACCTAAGTCTAAACTTAGGGAAAATAAAATATTAATGTGTATTAATATGAATCTCTGTTAGAATGGTCGAAAAGACATGGATCAAGCCAGATCTAATCTTAACCGTTGATTAGGGACTTAATCTCGGCCGTTGATATGTCAACAGGAAAAATATAAGAGGAGGCTTGAGGGTCACTTGGAGAATACACTAGAGTGATCAATCATTCTATTCTCTAGAGTGGGGTTTGCTAAGAGAGATAGAATCAGTGATCGGGAGAGCAGCTGAGGGGCATTGAGTATAGAGAAACAAAGAAGGCAAAGATTGTGCCGGGAGAGCAGCGCAGCAGCCAAGGAGAGTGACGCAGAGCCAGCAAGGGCTCACACAGGGCCACGCAGAGGCAGCCAAGTGTTGCACATAGCACTAGAGGCCAGCGTGTCTAATGCAGAGGCCCAGGAAGCTGATGCAAGGCCTCCTGGGGCTAACACAGGCCAAGAAAGGCTGATGCAGGGCCAGCGTGAGAGAGAGAGGGGCTAATGCAGTCCAAATTGGGCAGACGCTAAGGTTGCAAAGCAGTTTTGTGTTGAGGAGCTACCGGAAGGATTTTCTGGGGTTTCAGCCAGAAGATTTCTCTCAAACTATGAGGTATAGCTGCTAAGGAAATTCTCTGTTGGGTAGGCCAGTTTTGACACCCAGATTGTACTCTGATATTGCTTAATAAGAAAACCCTCAGATAGTTGCACCGGTTTTCCCACATTGGGTTTTTCCAGGGACATTGGTCCAAAAATAATGGTGTCATGTGGTGTGTTTGTTCTTGTTTCTTTTAGTTGTTGATCTGTAATATGTTGAGCATGCATTGGTGTTTATTTTCAGTATTTACTTTGTATATAACTTGTTAAGGAAAAATAACAAGTAGGTAGGAATAAATCAGATAAAGTGCATGAAGGGTTTCTAAAATAAGTAAAATTAGAAACTTCAACAATTGCCTCTTTATGAACTATGTCAGGTCCTCTCTGCCTCACGCTAACTCTGCCCTGCGTCAACCCTCTGGCCCTCTGCGTCAACAACGCTGGCCTTTCTAGGGCTCTCTGCAGCTCCCGGCTTCCTCTATGTGGCCTTGGCTGGCTCTGCGTCACACTCCTTGGCTTCTGCGTTGCTAGAAACAACTTCTGTTACCTCGGGACAATTGTTTTCTGTTGTTATTGCTCCGCTTGGCTGATGTCTTTTAGTCCTCCTATGATCTGCAATCACGCTCTGATATCATGTTGAAGTTTCTAAGTTTACTCAATTAGAAACCATCCATGCACTTTATCTGATTTATTCCTACCTACTTGTTATTTTTCCTTAACAAGTTAGTTACAATGTAAATACTGAAAATAAACACTAGTGCATGCTCAACATATTACAGATCAACAACTAAAAGAAACAAGAACAAACACACCATATGACACCATTATTTTTGGACTAATGTCCCCAGAAAAACCCAATGTGAGAAAATCGGTGCAGCTGTCTGAGGGTTTTCTTATTAAGCAATATCATAGTACAATCTGGGTGCCGAAACTAGCCTACCCAACAAAGAATTTCCTTAGTAGTAATACCTCTCGATTTATGACAAATCTACTCGCTGAAACCCTGGATAATCCTTCCAGCAATCTACCCCAAAAACCCTAGCATCTACCCAATTTGGACTGCATCATCCTCTCCTAGCCCAGCGCTGGCACTACATTAGCCTATCTTGGCCTATGTCAGCCCCAAGAGGCCCTGCGTCAGCTCTCTGAACCTCTGCGTCAACTACGCTGGCCCTTCTGGTGCTTTGCGCAGCACTTCACTGCCTCTGCATGGCTCTGGGTAAGCACTGGCTACTCCTACGTCTCTCTCTCCGGCTTCTCTACTGCTATTTCGGCACTATCTCTACCTCTCTGTCTCTTTGTACTCAATGCCACTCAACTACTCTCTCGATCACTAATTCTATCTCTCTTAGCAAACCCCGCTCTAGAGAATAGAATGACTGATCACTCTGGTGCGTTCTCCAAGTGACCCTCAAGCCTCCTCTTATACTTTTCCTGTTGACATCTCAAAGGCCGAGATTAAGTCCCTAATCAACGGCTAAGATTAGATCTAGCTTGATCCACGTCTTTTGGACCACTCTAACACAGATTCATATTAATACACATTAATATTTTATTTCTAAGTTTAGACTTAGGGACTCCATTAAAAATATTAATTATTTTAATATCTCCTTATCTGTTTAGAATCTGCCCAAACCCTCTCTGGGTATTGGAGATCTCATGTGCCCCAACCTCTCCAGCAAATTTCGTGGCTAGAGCACATCCGATGTTGCCCCAAATAAACAGTCTGCTCCCTTCTACCACTGCGCTAATCCTCCTCCCAACTCAAACTTGATGATGCAGGCACTGCGTCACCCCTTGTTATTTTTCCGCTCGGAACAACTTCTGTCATTCGGGACAACTATTTCTGTTGTTGCTACTCTGCTCGGCTGATGCCCTCAGTTCTCTTGTGATCTCCAACCACACTCTGATACCATGCTGGAATTTCTAAGTCTAACTGTTAGAAACCCTTCATGTACTTTCTAATTTATTTCTGCCTACTTGTTTTGTTTAATTAACAAGTTGTTTACCATGTAAATACTGAAAATAAATACAAGTACATGCTCAACGCATTACAGATCATCAACTAAAGGAAAAACCAAGCATACAAATGACACCGTTGGTTTTGGACCAATGTCCCCGGAAAAACCCAATGTGGGAAAACCGATGCAGCTATCTGAGGGTTTTAATATTAAGCAGTTTCAGAATACAATCTGGGTGCCAAACCGGCTCACCCAATAGAGAGTGATCTCAGCAGTAGTACCTCTCAGTTGAAGACAGATATTCCAGCTAAAACCCCAGATGAACAATCCCACAGCTCTCAACTCCTAATCTGCCCCACGAAATCTCCAGTGTCTGCCTCTAGGGACTGCGTCAGCCTCTCTGGCCCAGCGTCACCCCAACTTGCCCTACGTCAACCTCTAGAGCCTCTGTGTCACCCACGTTGGCTCTCTCTAGCACTGGACAGCTCTTGCCTACCTCTGTGTGGGCCCTAACTAGCTCTGCGTGGGCCCTAACTAGCTCTGCGTGGCCTCTAGCTAGCTCTGTGTCCCTCTCTCCCGGCTTCTTCGCTAATGTTCCTAGTACCCTCTCTGCCTCTCTGCTTCTGTATTCACTGCTCCTCAACTACAACTCTGATCACTCCTTCGATTTCCTCAACAAGCCTTGCCCCAGAAAAGCGAATTCTTGATCAACTCGGTGTATTCTCCAAGTGACCCTCAAGCCTGCTCTTATACTTTTCTCGTTGACAATTCAATGGTCGAGATTAAGTCCCTAGTCAACAACTAAGATTAACTCTAGCTTGATCCATGACTTTTGGACCCTTCTAACACAGTTTTATATTAATTCACATTAATATTTTATTTTCCCCAAGTCTACTCCATTAAAAATATTAATTATTTTAATATCTCCCAAACGATTTAGAATCTACCCAAACCATTTCTGGGTATTGGAGATCTCATGTGCTTTAGCCTCTCCACCAATTTTCGTGGCTAGAGCACATTCGATGATACCCCAAATAAACATTATAGGTACTATCATAATTGTTATAGATACAATGTCATACTAGGTCATTGTCATGCCATATCAAATGTCACTGCTATATCACTATCCCTCAAGATCACATAGGTCACTATTGTCATCAAATTCATTGTTGTCATTAGGAGAATGTCATCACTAATGTTATCAAGAGAATGTCATCACTGTTGTTATCAAGGGAATGTCATCAAGGTAATGTCATCACTGTCAAGTCTCATTTTCATAGGGTTATAGCCAAAATCATAAGCATCCCGGTAACTAATATATTTACATATAGATCACAATCATGAGTGAAGATCACAATCTCACTGTCTAGTAGATTACTTACTCATAGTCATGTATCATAGGTTATTGTTATGAAGATCATTGTTCATACATCAAATGTCAATATACAGATGCCAACGAAGCAAGCCAATGCAAGCCACAAATTATAATGTCACAGAGTATGGTATGTGCCACGGAGTACAAGGTCAATGAGTATAGTGCAAGGTACAAAAATATTGTGAGCCATAGAATATCAAATGCATGCCAATGAGAATGGAGCAAATCATAGATGTGATAATACGATCCTCAAAGAAGTGTCAATGTGAGTCATTGTATGTATTGAACCTTAGAGAAATGTAATGTGAGTCACACTGTGTAAGAATGCGAGCCTCATAGAGACAATGTGAGGCACTCTATGTAAGAATGTGAGTCTCTGTAAATAGAAGAGCGAGCTAGTCACAGATATGAATACAAGACACAAGAATACATATGTGATCCATAGCAAATCATGCAAGCCTCGGAGAATAGAGACGAGGCATAGAAAATTAATAACGAGCCATAGAGATCGATGCGAGCCATAGAGCATATACAGAGAACTTATGCGAGTCATAGTGTACGCAAGTCACAATTAAAGGGTAATCATTGTAGTGCAAGTCATGGTGTATGCAAGCCACAAATAAATGCTAACCATTGTATGTGAGTCATCGTGTAGTGCCTTTGATATGCGAGCCCCACTGTAGAATATAGGGAAGATGTGAACAATTGTAGAAAGCAAACCACAAGAACGAATCACCGAGAGTATATATATGAACCACACATAAAATACGAGCCACAAAATGTAGTGATCCCATAATATATATGAATCACAGAAGTCATCTCTCTCAATGCGATGAACCAAATGAGCCATAGAGCTCTTTTATATATACAAATCGGTGGGGGCCTTTTCTTGTGAGGTCGACTTTAGCATTGGAGGGAAAACTCAAATTTAATTATCATTTTAATATATTTTGACATGATTTGTAGATCACTTGCCCAAGCAATTTTTGTGCCATATAAAATAATAATATTTCTTTGAATTCTCTTTGGGGCAGTTGGGATTCCTTTGGGGTCTTAGGGTTTCTATGGGGAAATTTGTCCCATAGCTGCCCAAATTTCAACATATGGTTCTTAAAAATGTTACGGATTGGGTTCCTGACACCAAGCACACGCATGGTTGATATAACCAATATATGTACATGGTGGACATCTACTGGCACATGAAGTTTTTACTAGGCAAGTTTCTTCTAGACAGGCATGAAAGCCGAGAGGATATTCTCCTCTCCTTGGATCATATGCAAAGTCAACTAACAGCACTGGATTGTCGGCTGAGGCGTATTGAGAAGCACATAGGTATTCCTCTAGACTCTGGCTGCTCTCCAGGCAGCAACGAAGAACCTATTCCTATAGAAGCCACCGATGCAGACAACTCCTCTTAGCTGGTCTGCTTATGTTATGGTTACTGCTTCTCTGTTTCAGTTTTCTTTTCAGTCTTCTCAAGCCCTTGAAGGCCTGGTCTACTGTTTATTTATTTTGGAACTGGCCTTACTCGGCCATCTTTTATCCTCTGCCTCTTTGAAAAGACAGAATTTCTGGATTTGGTAAGGTTTTCCAAGTCACCGACCACTCCAGACTTCTCTGATATAGCATGCATTCTCAGTTCTGAAGGCAATACAAAACATTTACCTTACAAAGAAAAACATTGTTATGCACAATAGATTTACTTGAAACTTTTTTGAGAAAAGCCCCTTTAGGTTATTGTTTTGCTTCCTATAAATGTCTCTGAATCAATTTAATTTTCCAATCGTTATTGGAGAATCTCAACCGCTTTTCTGCAGAATTCCTACAGTTTTAGAATCACTCCCCAGTATAGGTTCTTTGTATCTCCCTTTCACACTGTTATATTTAATATATATGCAACATAATTTATCTTAAGTTTGTTTCATATGGTACTCCCCTCCTCTTAGTATCTTGTCACCAAAGTCTTCATCTTAACAAAACTAAACAGTTCTTGTCATGGCTAGCTTCAAAATATGTTAATAACTCAATGGGTAACTTCAGAATATGTTATTAACTTAGTATGGCATGGTTTTTAATTCTTCAATCAAATTCTAAGTAAATTTTATTTGATACCAACAAATTAGGATCAGCGGCTGAGTTGCCACACTGGATGGTCGTTGACTTGGTTGTGCAGGGTGTCAAATGTGATGCTGGATAATGCATCCCATATAGAAACATACTTCTCTTCATTGAACTCTTCTTAGACAGGTGTCAGACTCGTAAACCACTAGTTTGACTCACAGCTGGATAACTAGACCCATTTTTGAGCTGAAGTAGGTTTGACCTACAAGTCTCAATCAATCCCAGCAAGTTTTGTAACACTGCTTGCAACAGATAAGTTGAAAGATGAAACTATTATAACCTAGTCAAAGAATGCAAATCAAATTAATAACGAATTAATTAACCTACATGCAGCCCAAATGATCACGGTAATCTGATAAAATATTTGGGGTGGGAAGGAGTGAAACCTCCTCTTTCTTCACTCAAAATACACAAATATGTATACAAGGCATACATGAATGACAATCTGCTTTTATAACGCCAGATGGGCGAAACTATTTTTTTTCCAGATGCATAAAAGAAACTCCTATAAAAGGAGTCAAAAAACAAAACAAGGCATCCTTTTCATGGCCTTTTTGCTCATCTACACTCAACTATCGATTCGACAATAAAAGAATGGGTGTAAAAAAAATCAAATAAAACTGAAACTCCCATAATCTGACTCAGTCATAGCAATACAATACATATGGAATCTATGCCTATCCACATTATGCATCATAAAGGAAAATGATTTTGTCAACTACATGAATAAAAACACAGGAAGGTTTGTCATTCAGCTAAAAGCATTTGAGGTATACTCTTCCTTCTGTACCTTATTCCTGTTAAAGCCACCAATTTTAAAAACACCGACTTCATCCAGCGCTGCGAGAACCCTTTCCTGTAAACATCAGAAATATTTTAACAAACAGATATCCAAACAATGAATATACTATAGACAGCTTACCAAAAAAATTATCATATCATTTTTTTATTGGCATAAATTTTCAGATTCTCATTATTTGTTTCAACTAAATCACTTCGCATTATTTATGAGACCAAGTCATAGTTTACATAAAGTTCCCAAGAAAAAATACGGATCATTCTATTTCAATGGTACCGAGCAATTAAAATTTTTAATTATACTTTAAAAAGAGACTACCAAAAGAACTTGGTTACAGGAAAAAAATTCCAACTGCCTGGTTCATAATGAGACAGTCTAGAGGACTTAACCATATACATATTATATTTGACCTTTATTCTCTATATTTCGTCTTTTATGGGTGACTTGGTCAAGCATGATCACTAGCTAACTTTTGTATTTTATTTTGTACATCTAGGAGGCTGGATCAAATGATGATCACTCTCCACCAATTTTGTGCTCCTACATATATCCAATACAGTATAGAATATACATGTACAATTTGCAATCTTCCTTCTAGTACTTGCATCCTTCTTGTGTGTCCATTGTATCTGCATTGCATGGTTATTCATGTAGAGGTACACATGCAAAAGCTGGCAGACACACACACAAACTCTGGTATCCACAAACCAACCTCCAATCAGCATCTGGGATGACTTTCTGGTTGCTGTCCAGAAGCAGTTTTTCCCCGTGGTATAAAAATGCCATGTTGACTCAATGGTTGCAACTCAGACAGATCACTGGATAGACCGTTAAACAGATCATTGAAGTCTTCAACAAACTCTTTATCAAGCTTTAGGTAAGGGATTCTCAAGGCACTCTTTGCATAAAGTTTATTTCCAGTTTGCTAACTCATAATAGAAAATTGCTAGAACTCTTGTTTATTCCTTAATTGAAATGTCCATTCCAACTTGTTTAAGGTTAAGCCTACCAAAAGAATCCTACTTCCTCTTCTCAATTTTCTGCCACTCCTAAGGCATAGCCTAACCGCAATGGACAGTGTTACCCTTCCACATACGTAAGTAACCCTAGGAGAAAATTTTTCTCCTAAGACGCAGATTTCTAGCCGGCAGCCTCATGTCATCCTCAGATAGCAGCTTCTCAAATGCCTCTCACCCACTCTTTGGACAGCTCATCAACTTGATCACCACACTCTTTTGATGAAGGTAGGTCAGCAACCATGAGGTACATTGGCCACTGTTTCATGTGAAGTGCTTACATTCAATGCTTTAGGCATCCAAGTAAGGATCATGGGTTGAAATCAGATAATGGATCATGATGCTTGGATGCTATACATGCTGCCCTATTTCACCCTAGTGGTCACCATTTCCTCTTAGTCCAGTGTAACCAGTTTGGGGTAGCTACCAACCCAAGTGGGTAAACGCTTCTGATCAGCTTCCCGGGCCAACAGCCCTATGCTGATCTATAGATAGCTAGCCTCAAAAGCCCTCCATCCATGCTCCGTTCAATGCTTTATGACATCTGGCCTATGTTACCACTCAAACTAGTAGGGATCCTAGAGGGGCACTTGCTAGGTCAAAAGCAACAATGAAGCTAAAGCCCAATATCACCACAGCTAAAGCTTCCTACTCTTTACGGGCTTTCATCAATGGGAGGAAACCCAATATATAGAGAATCACTTATGAAGGATAGATCAACTAAGATGGATGTGAAGTGACATCAATGACCCTTTCCTAGGAGAGACTGAAGAGTGGGACTTGCTTGCTTCTTAAGCAAGGTGTAAGGTTCTCTAGGATAGGGGAATAGGGATTTAAGGGATTGGCTTAGGGAATGCAACTTGGAAAGGAACTTCCTAATCCCTAAAATCCTTGTGGAACTTGGATTCCCAAGTGATTTTTGAAAAGTTGACTTTGATAAGATATGGGACCACACGAGACCAAGTGGACCCAAGTTAGGTCAAGGGGATAGAATTTAGCAACCAATGATATACTTGACCTAATTAGGAAGGGAAAAGGGATCAAGGAATGAATTTTCAATGAAAGGCAATGCAAAGATTCCAGTGAGGTTTCTAGCCTAAGGGAAACCAAGAACAAGAATTGGTCTTCAAGCTAGGGCTTGCGATATTTGAAGGTCCCACTGTTGGAATCTCATGAAATTTGGAGGGCTTCTTAAGGACACACCTGCGCAATTGTGTGCCAAAAATTGAAGTATTTGGATGGCTAGATTGTGAGATATTTGATGCACTAGGTGACCTATGGAGCTAGACCTAGAAAAAAGAGGGGAAGGTGAAGAAAAATAGGTTTAGGGTGATCACCTATGGTAGGCCAATGCCTAATCCTTTGGGGAGATCGGATTCAAAAATGATAATGAATTCGGATTGAATTTTCTTAGTCAAGGAGGCCTTAAGGGCAGCTTCACTTAGCACTAGGGCAAAGTAGAGTAGCCTCAAAGACTTTATACTTCGTTTTGCAAAATAGATGACTTATCAAGATCAATTTCAACAATGAAACATCCCTAGGAACACTCACTCATCATACATCGCCCATACATGAAGCATCACTATCTAGAAACAAAATACCCACAACTTCGCAATAATGGATGCCGCAAATTAGCCCTAGTATAGCGAAATCCCAGCAACAATGTATGTGACAAAATAGAAAAAGAATAGCATTAAAATTCCACTTACATGTATTAGAGTATATCTAACTATCAAAAATTTTCCAATCAAGAAGCTCCAAGACAAGAGAAAATGATCCAAACATCAAAATTCATTTCATGCTCCAAAATTTCATCCTCCAAGAAGGATAGTGAAGTTCTCACAAGAGATACAAGTCCAACCAAGTGATGATGCTAAAACGAATTGACATCACTTCTATTTATACACTTCTAATGAGTTTGAATTAGCAAATTAGGCCTACATTAGCCCCTACAATAAAATAATGTGCAAAATAACTAACTATTGGTGACAAGCCCACCAAACTAGCTCATAAACCAAAGAATAAGCCTCTCAAAAGGTCGAATAAGCAATAATGCATGTCGTTGGGCCTTGGAGGAGGCCTAATGAAGTCCATATGTGCCATAATGTGGAGTTGGACTTCTAAAATCAATGGACAAGGGGTTGTCCCCTTGTAATAACCTGTGGTGCTCCAAATGGTATGTGGGGGCACACAAGTGTCCTCATGGGTCTCCAAAAAAATTGAAGATGTCTGTAGATCGCCTACAAGGGCTAGGATGATGGTGTAGGTGATGCCACATCATCGTGCAAGCCCTAGATCATCTGCCAAGTGTATGGTGACATTGTGGGGCCGATTAGGCATGATGGATCAGGTGCATCTTCCTTGTCCAATAAGTGAACCATGAGCAATCTCTGAATGGTTGTGGGGATTCATGGAGTGTTGTCTATTGTTTTGGAGGCCCATGGCTCTCTACACACCCTACATGTGCCAATGTAGCCCTCTAGGGGTCAGGACCCTGTATAGGGAAACCAAACCCAAATGGAAACCATCTGCAATCCTACATAAGATCCAATGCGTCCCTGTGCCTTCCAGCATACCAAGTCATTAAAGAAATCAAGTAAAAGAGTTTATAAACCATGGACAACAAGTGGACACTTCACATGGCATGCCCTTCCATAGTGGCCTTTGGCATGTGCTAATGTCTCCAAGCTCCAAATAGGGTTAACCAGGCATCCTATTAGGTGGTTTCTCCTTCTAAAGGGGGCAGTATGTCCATGGTACTTCCTTCAGATGGTGGTGGCATGTGGCATAATGATGGAATGGAGTAGGGAATGAAAGGGGGCAACCTAGATCACATGCAATGGTACAAGGGTAGCTAATAAAAGGGAAGCCCACACTTGGGTAAATAATGTGTAGTAGGGAGCAATCGTGGTGCATGAGTTACCCCGGCCTTGATTTTTCCACCCTTCTTCATATGCCTTTTTCCATTTTATGATTTTCTTTGGTTAACTACTCAAGGCTCTAGGTAATGAGAGCATGATATGTGAAGTATAGCAATGTATGCCCCCTTTTAAGGTGGGGCGGTTCATCGACCACCTAGGGTTGGGACAATCATGGGTTCCAGAATGATAAAGGAGGCTCATCAAGGGCCATATAGGAACCACAGTGATGGCCATGGAATAGGGTGAAGCTCATGTCATGGATTTTTCCCACGTGCTAAATGTTTTTGTCCTGGCCATCTTTTGCATTTTGTGGTACAATTTCCTATTGAATGTGGCCAATTATGCTTTTTTTCTTTTTCTTTTAGCTGCATCAACCTCCAGGCGTCATTCCAAGCCCAACCCAAGGTGTGGAGCAAGAGGAGGGGGTGGCTGACCCTATGTGGACCCAGTGGAGGAATGTGGACCCAATGGAGGAATGTGGACCCAGTGGGAGGAATGATGAATGGAGTTATAATGAGCAGAAAGGGAGTGATATGTGTGGATGAGGGAGTGGGACCACGCAACCAAAATCAGGGTTCCCCATGATGTACCATCCCTAAATCCGAAAGGTCAGTAAAAGAGATCCCAGAGGACTAAGGTCCAAGGTTAACATCCAAAAGAGGTCTAGGACAAGAGCACAGACTTAGCCCACTCTTTCCGTAGAACCCCCCCATTAATCCATGCCCAAAAGTTTCCATGATAAGTAAACTACAATACTCAATTACCAAATGATATGGCATACCTTTAGGCTTAAGAGGCCCACCTTCAAACATATAATCAGGATAGATGGGTGAGGGACCACATGGTTGGCTTAGGTGGCAAACAAGTGGCACAACGAGCTAGTTGGTAGTTGCAAGGCGTTGTTGGCTTGCTGGCTAAGGACCGTCATCAAAACAAAAAAACAAAAAAATCTAGGGATATCACTCACAAAATGGTGGGAACATCCTACTCATCAGATGAAGGTGGGTCATCCATTGTGAGGTACATTAACCATTTTTGCAATCAAGTTCCTTCACTCAATGTTTAAGGACATTCTAGCATGAATCAAAGGTTGAATTGGATGATAGACTGCTTTTGGTTGTATTCTTGTTCCCTTGCTTCACGTTGGTGTTTATCCCTTGCCCCTAGTCTAGTGTGACCTTCCTTGAGGCCTTTCTTTCCATTGTCTGGGAGGAACACAAATGGGAGGCATTGGTAGATGTTGTGTGTCCATGGTAATCTAGATTCTATACTTAACACTTTCCATCCTTAGGAGATTGATCTTGAGTTCCCTTAGGTTATGGCCAAGAGACCTATAGTTTGGTCAGGAAGGATGAGTTCTCTACCTTAGGTCATGGGCCGAGAGGCTACATAGCCAGGGATTGAGATAGGGATTCATCCCTTAGGTCGTGGACCGACAGACCTTGTTTGTGGTCGTGGAGATGTACCTTGTGCATATGACTGGTTTGGCCTCATTGATTGATCCCACTAGTCAGTAGGGCACTGACCTGGATGTCATAGGGTTGTGGCTTTTGGGATGCATTAGATGTTATGTATCTTTCCTTATGATGATACTAATGATCTCTCCCTTAGGTTATGGGTCAAGAGACTTATGGATTGGTTGGGGAGATTGATCTTGATAGAGAGAGAGACTTGTAGTTTGATCTCTCCCTCAGGTTGTGGTTGTGAGGCCTATGGTTTGGTCAGGGAGATTGATCTTGAGAGAGAGAATGAAAAGTACCTCCCTGGCTAAGAGGGATTGTTTGAAATATGGTGGTCATGGTCAATATTTTCATCATGAAGAAATTCGAAAATTTGAATTTTTATTTTGCCTCCTAAAATTGATCAAGTTGGCCTCCTATTATTATAAGTTAGTTGGGCCCCTTGGAGGCCCCCATTTGACCCCCCATGAAAGGCTATAAATAGGAGATCACTTCTCCTCATTTGGACATAGACTTGTGTCTTGGTTATTGTTGACAACTAATCCTTGGGATTGAATGTGTAAAATAATGTAAATAGAAAATAAGGAAAGTTGGAATATGAAGAGACACTGGGAGATGAAGCCCAAGACTCTCTCCCTTCATGTATATATCTATGATCAGCCTTAATGCTAAAACACAATTCAGTTTGAGGAGTTACCTCTTGGCCTAACATGGTATCAGAGCCAGCTCCATTTTTGGCTTCCCTCTCTACCCTTGTAACTCCCTCCTACTTATGTTTTTCCTATTTTGCAGAACTGACACCTCTGCCATTGCTCCAATCTCTATGTGGAATAGAGGAAGATTGAAAGCTGTGAAGGATTAATGTACACTTGTGCGATGAGCGTGGACAAAGTACACTCTGTGTTTGACCGAATGACTGTGCATTATATCAATCTCTGGAGAATGCATTGAGTACATTGAAGTTTGATTAAAGGTGTGATTCATGTGCGCATTGATTTTTTAAATTTGGTGTATCTTTGTCATCATTTGTTAAATTTGGTCATGCACTTTGCGTTAAAGTTTTAATACCTCCTACTGCGTCGAAACCATTTGACTCCACATCTCCCGTTTTCTGCATATATTACACCTCTGCTTCCGGTTTTTTAATACCCACTCCACTATCGCTGCGTGTTTGTATTCGCAAAGTCATCGGATTGTGAGTTGTCAAATCTTTTATAAATAGTATTTGGACTACAACTTGTCAAATCTTTTACATATATATTTCGTCGACAACTTGAGGCACCGATGTTCTAGTATGGGCATTTTTTGTGTTGGAGAGCTCTGCAGGAAGCTTCCCGGAGGCAAAGGCAAATGCGAAGGAAAGTCCACATTTGAATGGCCACATGGCTATATAACGTTGGCCTAGTGTTCCATGGCTATTTAATACTACTGCCTCTATTACCGCCCGACATTGGTTGTTGTCCATTACATGCTATCCGCAATACTCCACAATGCGTTTTTAATATGATTGTGATATGTTGAATGCTCCATACCACCTTTTGTAATACCTCCCACAATCATACGTATTGCAAGCCTGAACCGCCATCTCCAATACCTCTTTGTTATAATGTGACTACTAGTTTCTCATATCCCGCACAACAATTTCATATATATATATATATATATATACCACTCCCATTATATAACGTTGTCCTGCATAATTAACGTTATAATACATACCGTCGTTGCCCATATTACATATACATTGTTCCATATTACTACAACTCCGCTCCCTCCTACGTTGTTCCATATTAGTACAACTACATTGACGACTCCCGGTCAATTGTTGACCCCTCCCCCATATACACCCTCCCCTAAATACTCCCTCCCCCATATACCACCTCTCCCAAATAATAAGCCCTAGAGCGGACTTCTAAGGCTCGGTATTTCTTCCTTCTTCCTTCACTAGGGTGAGAGGGCTTTTCACTTGTCTTGGGAGACCTTGTGAGCCTAGTGTCAAGCCCAAACAACATAAAATAATGGACTGCTTGTTCCTACTATCATACCCGCAAATTTCTCCTCCTCTTCCTCGCACGTGTGACTATTTCTAGCCCTAGAAACAATCCTTCACCTTCGCTGTCCGTCCTTCTTACTTCGTTGTACATTTGGAGACCCTTTAGAATTGTTGGGTGTGGAGCCTGATTATCTTTTGTATTCAAAGGTATCGCCACATTGGACCCCAATTCATTGTCGCCTGTAAAATATTCGTTGCAGGGAGGGTCCAGGGGGGTGGCTGTGACCTTTGGGAGCCCCCCTAGCCCCGATCGAGGGCAGCACCCCCGAAGCTAAGAATAGATGTAAAATTGCCTTGTAAAATGTTGTAATTTTGTAGTCAATCTGGGTCATTCATTAGGTGGAGATCTGATGGTAGAAGTTCTATTTAATTTAGGGTTTTTGCCCTAGAAGGCAACCCCCTCACTATATATGAGGGAATTGTATTGCATCTATGTATATCTGTATTCTGAGTGAGGAAGAGAGGAGATTAAGAGCAAAGAGGGAATTATAGCGGATCTGTTGTAGGTTGTATCTCTTCAATTTGTTGGATAATATAAAAAGGAGGACTAGTTGTTTCTCCGTGGACGTGACCAAACTGGGTGATCCACGTATATTTGTGTCTCTTGTTTTATGTGTTTTCTATGTTTATATTTCTGCAATATTTTATGTGTTCCATTGTTCTGAAATATATAATTTTCTAACACCTTTCACTTGTCTTGGGAGACCTTGTGAGCCTAGTGTCAAGCCCAAACAACATAAAATAATGGACCGCTTGTTCCTGCTATCATACCCGTAGATTTCTCCTCCTCTTCCTCGCACGTGTGACTGTTTCTAGCCCTAGAAGCAGTCCTTCACCTTCGTTGTCCTTCCTTCTTACTTCGTTGTACCTTTGGAGACCCTTTAGAATTCCCTTCCCTTCCTTCTCTCGGCTTCTTGTCTTCGCTTACTTCAAATATCCTTGAATGAGATATAGAGGAGTGGACAACCTCTATATATAGAGGTATGTCCCTCCATTTAGGCCGACTTGTCAATTGTTTGCAGACTGACTTGTCAACTGTTTGTAGGCTAACTTGAGGACTGCTAGGAGGCTGATTTGTTGAGCAGACTTCAGATAGTTCCCATGGTGGTGTAGCATGCTTGAAGGAGCTTCTTGATGGTGCCATTGCATAGGAGTAGACTTGAATTTGCTTGGAAGTTTTCCCTTTGACTTTAACATGCCCTTAAGTTCTTCAACATAATTCTTTTGACTCTTTGACTCACCTATAGCACTTTGACCTGTGTTAGACCTACTTCAATGAGCAAGAAACTCATTGACATATACTATAAAAATAATATTATTTTCTTGAATAAGTACAAATATCAAAAGTACATTTATGAAGACCGAACCTAGTTACATTTCCTTCAACACTCCCTCTTAACTAAGGAGGTATTCATACAACATTGCAAGGGGTTTGGCTATCATCAATCTTGAAGAAATCACATAAGAGAAACTGGATTTGCAATCCATCTGTTATAGCATCATATCCATCAACATTGTCATAGTGCAAGGCCTAGACTAACAGCTCCATCTCTCTATGAGAAAATGAGCTGCAATGCTGGCGAGACCAATGATTTATAGACACCTTCATCATTGTCTCTCAAGGTACATACCCGCCCGAGTGTTCTTTGAGTATGACATTCTAGGACTATTCTTATATTGAGTTCCCAGCCCTCAAAGAATATCGGTCCTCTTGCCTACTCTTGTCTTGGATGCCCTACACATCCTCAAAGAGTATCGGATGCCAGATGATTACCCAATCCTCCCATTCTTTCTTCCCAAGTGAAGACAAGAATGTTGTGTCTATCTTGTATCTACATTTCCATTCATGGCCTTCATCTAGACTTACGGTTGTTAGTCCTGGTCTAGTTCATGACCCATGAGATGGAAAAACACAAATGTCACTCCTTTGTAATCAAGGGTGATCCAAAATTACCTCTTGATCAGGGACCTGTTAGAGCTCCCTCTTAATTAGGGACTCTTTCATTCATCAGCAACTTCTTCTTCGAGGGTCCTTCAGCTGCTTGATCTCCTTCCTTTCTTTCATGTCATGAAGTCTTTGTTCGAATTTCTTCTAGGTAGGGCACCATCCATCAATCACTTTGCTTCCTGGGTTGTAATGTCTTGCTTCCTTTGTGGAAAGTGGCTTTCTTGTCATTCATCAGGTTTTCTTGTCATCTTGGCTACTCCTTTGTCATCTTGTCCAATCTTAGGAATATTCTTCTCATGGATGCTTCGTTGTACTTGCTTGTTTACATGCTTTGACCTAGTAGCCATTATGACTTCATCCAAATATTGCTTCAACATTGCTTTTTCTTTTGTTGGATGGCTTCTTCATCACGACATCTTTGTAGAGTAGAATCAGCTATCTACATCTTTTATATCTCCAAGGCCTTCATAGGTGTCAAGGGTCCTTCCTTCCTTTGTCGGAGTTGTCCTGCCTTCTTTCAGGAGATATCTTCAAGGTATCTTGCCAGATAGTGATTCTCGATGATCATGGTGTTCTTCACATGCTTGATCTCTTTCTTCATTTGATCCTTCTTAGATAGATAGGTCAACCATCTTATGCTTCTTGTGAGAGCATTTCTTCATTGCTTGCTTCCTAGTCTAGTCAGCATTTCTTCTTGCTTCGTAGTTAGCAACCTTATACTCCTTATGTGAGCATATTCTTTTGTTGACTTTTATTGCATTGTAGTACATGCCTTTGAACATGTTCTTGGTGAAAGAGATTCCTTCATACTCGATCATGTTACAGAACTATACCCATGGCTCAACAATATACAAATGATAACATGACCTAATCTTTAATGCATACATACCTCATCTTGATTCTCCTTTGATCATCCTTTGGTGTGGCCCTTCTTGCTTCATCTTAGCTTGCCTGCATATCATCCCTTTTCTTGAATCCCATGAATGGGATTCCCATTGAGATATTTGCTTTGGTCCATGAACCTTCTTTTGAAGATTCCATCATAGGATCTTAAACATCCTTGTTTTGCAAATGTTTCTTTTTGTTAAACACACATGGGCAGCAAGAAAAATATGACAGATAATCAGGAGAGTACAATTTTTATTAACAAGAGATATACATTTATAGTACAATATGTGACCGTTGGGTTTCACATCCCAAGGTCTCTTGGACTCCTTTTGTCCATTCGGCTTCCACACTAACCCATTGAGGATTAGGTGTCCAACATTCCCCCCTTAATCCGAAGGGTTATGTATGAGTCCAAGAAGAGAGCTGTAATACAAAATGTGAAAAAAATGCATGGCAGCACTAGGCTGAATGTGCTCTCTGAAATGTTAGTATAAAGGGCGGTGGTTTAACGATGACCACCAACACTGGAACGCTTAGTGCAGTTCCTGGAACTCTTCCAAAACTGGCAAAAAGCTGAAGTCTTCTGCTAGAGGAAGTGCTCCTATTAATTTGAAGAGGGAACCTTCAACCAATAGAGGGAGGTCTCACCCCGCATAAAAGGGAGAACTTCATCTTGAAAAGGGAAGTCCCAACCTGTGATGGTTTAAGGATGAACAACAACTCTGGAATGCTTAATGCAATTCCTGGAACTCTTCCAAAACTAGCAAGACATTGGAGTCTTCTGCTAGAGGAAGTGTTCTCAATTTTGTTCCTGGAATTCTTCCGAAACTGGCAAGAAGTTGAAGTCTTCTGCTAGAGGAAGTGTCCCAGATTGCCAACTGAAGGCATGTTCACGGGCATTTTTGTCTCTGGCTACAACTCTGAAACTGGTGTGGCAGGTTGTGGCTCAGGCTCGCTTGATGTGGCTTTGAAGCTTGTAGATGACCATCATTCCCCACCTGTCAGATACAAGGTGAGAACATGGAGAAAACTCAACTGCAAGACTGTTCAATACTCTGGAACAAGTTCTGACATGTGTTTGGAATATCTTCTTGGCTGTTGATGCCCATTGCCAAGAAGCAATCCATCCTAGATGAATCTTTGTTCTTGCAGGGTGTTTGTTTCTGAAGCATCTGTTTGAAGAATGGCTAGTTTTAAGATAATGCTTACATGGATGAAGATCAAAATAATGATCTTTCAGATGGCCAACTCGGTCACAGTGTTGGCATTTCACGATCTGTTGTTGTTGTTGTTGCTGTGGAAGAGGAGCAGAGTCTGGAACAGTTGAAGCTGAACTGTCATAAGGAGCAGGTGAACTGTCATGAATGAATCCAGCACTCTGAAACTGAATGGGCTTGGCATAGTCTGGAATATGAAAGGACAAGTCCTTGTCATATCCAAGACCAGTTCTGTGCTTGTTGTGGACAAGCTGTTCCCAAGGTCTGATGATGGGCTTGGTAAGTGTAGACTGAGTTTCTGCATATGCATGTACGACTGCTGCTTTATTGGGCACTGGATTTGAATGAACTTCAACAATATTGTCTCGCTGTTTATGGGAGTCTGTTTCATTGTTCTGAACAGAAACAGGTTCAGAATGATGACTCCACTGTTTTAATTCTTCTTGTTGTAGCTGAGATTCAAGCTGCAAAAAATAAATTTTTTCCTGTGCATTTTGTAGACATGTCTGAATTTCTGAGAGAGATCCTATGCTGATTTGTAATGTGTCATCAACAGTAGATTGTATAAGAGTTTTCATGAACTTTAATACTTCACTGATTCTGGCCATTTTTCTTCAATGTCAGATTTACACCTTAAAAACTGATCACAATTATTACTTAATGCAGAAAAATAATATCCACTTACAGTACACAGCAATATCTTGTATAAATGTGCAGCAAATGAATTAGGGAATCAATGCATATATATGTAGACAGAAACTATAATGGGTTTTAAATACAATGCCACAATTGGAGCAGCAGCAACTGCAAACTTGCTTGGATCCTTCAAGTACTCCTTTACTTTCAAATCAGAAATGATGGCTATCAAAACTTCAATAATTATAACACCATGTCATGGGCATTGGAATGAATCTCTAGCATGCTAAAACAACAGTGATAGACTTCCTTACGTGTCCAAATACTTAGCAAACTGTATAGTGTTGGTCATATATACCATAGCATTTTACCACGACCTTTCAAGAGCCTTCCAACTATGCACAATTTCAGGAAAACCTCCAGGAGATTAGAGAATACTCGCCCCTGCTTCAGATGTATATGCAGCCAATTATTAAGGAGATTTGACTCTTTGACAGTGATCAAATCTGCCCACAAAGGACGACTCGAACACAAACTGATAGAACTTGATTTGAAGATGCTTTGAAACCAACTTTTCCTCTTTGGATAAGCTACAACCAACTCAACCTCTTGAAATAGGCTCCTCTTTGTCTAGACAGCTGTAAATATACTTATTGAGTTTTATTCCAAATTGAGATGCACAATGAGAGTATAATGCCTCCAGAAACTTCTCAATCAGCAATATGATATATTCAATGATTTCACCATTAAATTAAATCATTGCTGAGCATATTACATCAGTCACTGGGAGTAATTTACTCACTGGAAACAACACCGAAGATACTAGCCATGCATCTCTACTGATTTCTGAACTTAGAAATAAGAGTTTACAGTATGCCCAACATCAAATCTGGAAATGACTATGGCAGTTTAATGTCTTCAGCAACAGAACACCCACGAAGGCTGGACTTGAGGACCCTTCAAGCATATGCACATTCCAACGCACAATTCATACTTTTCAATGCTTCAAATGATGTGTATATAATGCAAACTATTCCACGGCTTCAACAAAGGTGGCATATATCGGACTTTTAGGAATAGGTTTTCATGACAGCGCAGCCCTTAAAAACAGTTCAGCTCCCAAAGAAAACATTCATCGATCAATATAGCACAACATACATACCATATAATACCAAGAAGTCTTCTAACAAACGCAGAGCATACATTGTCTAGTACCACAATCCAACAGAAATTGTTAAAACACCGTATTCACCATACTATTGCATATATGTCGCTTTTTCACTGCAAATTTTACATCGGAGGCAACACTCCAGGGACCGAGAATCACTACAACACATTATCAATACAGCCCTCAAAAGTTCAACAGACTTTCCAACAAATATATATACCACTGGTTGCATCAAAGATGAAATATTTGATGCCTATGACCGAAATGAACCCCTTGAAGGAAACAACCATTGTATCATCTCGCCCTTTCGAGCCTCCTCCGAGCCAACAACCTTCTTGTAGCCCTCCCTCTGAACATCAGCCTTCGTTGATATAGGCCTAAACGACATTTTTCAGATGAAAGTATCCAACAGAGTACGAGGGAATTGAATGAGAAAAAGACTGCAATCGCTTGGAATTGAGTAGTTGTTGACGTAAAATATGAACAGGAAGAAGAGAAGCAAAATGAATTGGAGGGGAAGCCACCAAACTGACTACAGTAGGGAGCCCATAATCTCGCGTTAAAGTTAAATAAGTTGTTCCAAGCGAACAAATACTACCAACCATTGGTATTATGCAAACCCATGAGATAGGCGTTTGTCAATGCTCCTTGTATAAATGCTATTTATCCCCAAAACGATGGAAATCCAACCATATGCTCAGTAGATCTGGCGCGGTTGCGATAAGGGAGGCCTCTGTTTTGGAAGCATGAACACTATTTATTATTATTTCGATTTTTGACCGAATACTCAAACTGGTGCATTCGGCAGTGCAATATGGAACAGGTAATATTACTAATGTTTTGTTACCCTATATGTAGAAATTACTCTTTTTTGGTCGTTGAACAGTCAAGAGATGTCAAATTCTCCTCCTGGTTTTCAGTGGGTGCCGATATGGGTATGGCAGAGCTGATGATAGACGGTGGATCTAGCCCCTGTAGGGCTATTATCCCACATAAAATGGAAACGCGCCCTCTCTGTTTGTAGCCTTCTATTCCTCTGTCTCAGGGGAAGCTTTTTCACTCCAAGTTTTCATCAAAAGTGTTCATGGGCAGACATGTCTGTTTTGGATAAACGCTACAGATACCATGCATGATCTGAAACGAAGTATCAAGAACAAGTGGTTCCTGTTGAGCATAACAACCTCATATATGCAGGGATTTTACCTGAAGAATGTACTCGGATCAATGACAATGGTATCTATAGGAATTCATCCATTGTACTGAATCTGCAATTGGTCGGTGGAGCTCCGAGATCCAAACTCAAAATGGATCATTTTCTTACAAGGATGAAGCAATAGAGCGGCTAGCACCAGTAGACGTTAAGCGAGAGCTCGCAGGTTGGGCCAGGAGCTATTACACGCTCGAAGGACACATGGAAGCGATCTTAAAATATGATCAACCCAAAATCCCTATGCCACGCTCAGCACATCTGTTTTAATACATCGGTTATTTTTTTTTTTGAATGAGACAGCGTAGTATTCCAGCACAGCGTAGTGGATAGGTGTGATGTCGCTGGATTGGTGAGCGTTATGTAAAAACAAACTCAACGAAGCAAAGAATAATACCATGTCAGAGAATAATGGTAAATCACAGATGGAGCAGCGCTTTTAAATGGGGCGTTTATGGACAAAGAGCGCAGGTAATGGCAGAGAATGAGAGCGCAGGTACAGAGAGCGCCGGTATGGCAGACAGAGGTCAGAGATGTCAGTTAGCAGCGAATTTCAGGCAGAAAATTCTCGGGACAGAGCACATGTAATGTCAGGAGCAGCTAATTATATGGAGGAGCAGCGCAGGCATTGTCAGGGGTATGGAGGCGCTTCTATATGGAGAGCAGACACCAACAGCAGTATAATCAGGTTGCAGCTAAAATTGAGCTGAAGAAATATTCATGAATTTCATGGCAGAAATAAACTACACAGAAAGGCCATAAAACAAATGGCTCAAATTAATTATGCAGGGCAGGAATATGCCTACTCTGATACCATGTTAAACACACATGGGCAGCAAGAACAATATGACAGATAATCAGGCGAGTACAATTTTTACTAACAAGAGATATACATTTATAGTACAATATGTGACCGTTGGGTTTCACATCCCAAAGTCTCTTGGACTCCTTTTGTCCATTCGACTTCCACACTAACCCATTGAGGGTTAGGTGTCCAACACTTTTCTTTTGATGATGGAGGTCTTCTAAGATTCTTAATCATGACCAATTTTTCCTTTCATCATGGATGAGGTATGCTTCTTCTACGTGAATATCTTGAGCTATATCTGCCATGCTCTTATATTCTAGAAGATATTTCTACTCGTGCATTTTTGTTCTTATCATAAATGCTACATCTTCATGAGTATCTAGAACTCTATATACAACATGCTTCTAGATTTTAGGGGATGTTTCTAGCCATGCAATTTTATTCTATTCCTACATGCTCCTATACTACTCAAAACTTTGAAAGAAGTCTAGAAGTAAAGAATTTGACCTAGTCATAGTAGAGATCCAGAGGATCTTCCTTCTTTTGCTTCTTTCCTTCTTTTTTCACTTCTTGAGTTATGTGAGCTTCTTCCCTCTTTATTTTGTTGTTGTTGTCCTTATTAAGCTTAGGACAACTCCTTTTGTAGTGTCCATATTCTTGGCATCCAAAACATTGGAATTTGGACATGTCTTTGTTGTTTGTTCTTCATGGACCAAACTTGCCAAATTTACCCTTTCTCTTGGCCATGGTAGCAAATGCTTGCTCCTTTGATCCCTATCTTCCTTTGCCTTAAGTCTGGTTTCCTTTGTTCTGCATAGAGACCACATTTCACTGACAGTGATTGCTTCCTTCTTGGCATATATGCTTGAGGTGAAGTTTCCACATTCCTCAGGTAGAGTATTGAGTACTACAATTGTCATCTCTCTATCAAACATGACTTCCCCAAGCTCTTGAAGTTGATCTCTCATTTCAGAGATATTCATGAAGTAGGGAGCTATTCCTTCCTTTGTTATCTTCATCTTATATAATTCATTCCTCAGAGATATTACTTCTCCAATGGTTGAAACTGAGAAAAGATCTACTAGCTTATCATAAATTTCTTTCAATGTCTCAAACTTAGAGATATAGGGAATGAAAGTCTTTGATTGATTCTATCAGAATCTTTTGAGCTCTTGTCTCATCCTTATTGTACTTGGCTAAAGCTTGAGTTTGTTCCTTAGCAAGGGTAGTGATATTCCCTTTGACATGTTCTAGGAGTTCATTCTCCTTGAGAAGTAAATCAATCCTCTTCTTGCATGCATGAAAGTTATTGGTACCTGCCAATTTATTGCTTTCCTTGCAAAAGGACATTCATGTATATTCAAAAGGGGACATGTACTTATTTGATAGATTTTGAGATGTAATGGATTTGCTTCCTCCTTGAAGACTTGGTGGCTTGCCTTCCTAGGATCTTGATGTTCTTCAAGTTGCCTTCTTCAAGTGGACTTGCTTTATGATGAGATTTGCTTGATGACTTGTAGCTTGGTGTAGGTCCTGCTTCAATCTGCTCTTCTTTGTAGGTGCCTTTATGTAAGGCTCTTCTTCTAGCTTTGTAGACCTCTTTGATGAATGACGGATTGTAGACCCTTCTTGTCCTTGAAGTGATTGAGACTTCTAGGCTTGACGCTTCAACTTTGTAGATGCTTCTCCTTGATGAGTGTTCTTGAGTTGCCCTTTCCTTGATGTGTCAACTTAGCTCTGATACCATGTTGAAGAATCTAGGGCAAAGTAGTGTAGTGCGATTCTTCGTTACTTTGATAACAATTTGTGGAGTATTTTTACTTTTCCTTATTAGCTTATTCTTTTTCTTATTCTTATTAGTGCATATGTGTGTACTTCATCAAACTGCTACCAAAACATAAAAACAAGAACACAAGATGTAGGCTCTCTGCCAGGGCCAAAACCTCTCTTCTCTTGAGAGGAAAACCCTTTACTGAATTTCTCTTATTGAAGCTTCTATTGATCAATGTCAAATCCTAGACCCTTGACTAGAAGATCCTCCAAGCACAAGTCAAGTCCTTTCAAGATCACTTGCTCTTGCAGCACTTTGTCTTCCTCCCTTCGGCACTACTTTTGGCAACTATTGTAGACATAGGGCAACAGCAATGCAACCCTAATTCTTCGCACGTGTGAGTGATTCTCCTCACAAAACTATGGTAGACTTCTCTTCCTTTCTTCGCTTGCATACCCTTCTTCCACGCTTGAGAGAGACTTCTTGTAGGCCTAGTTTGAACCCTAAACGATGAGATATATGTGGTTGTGATAGTGTTGTTGTGATGACTGCAGTCAGCCCTCCTTCACTCGCATGTGTGACTGTAATAAGCCCTAGAACAGACTTCTAAGGCTCGGTATTTCTTCCTTCTTCCTTCGCTAGGGTGAGAGGGCCTTTCGCTTGTCTTGGGACACCTTGTGAGCCTAGTGTCAAGCCCAAACAAACAAACAATGGACTGCTTGTTCTTGCTATCATACCCGCAGATTTCTCCTCCTCTTCCTCGCACATGTGACTATTTCTAGCCCTAGAAATAATCCTTCACCTTCGTTGTCCTTCCTTCTTACTTCGTTGTACCTTTGGAGACCCTTTAGACTTCCCTTCCCTTCCTTCTCTTGGCTTCTTGTCTTCGCTTATTACAGAGATCCTTGAATGTGTTACAGAGGAGTGGACAACCTCTATATATATAGGTTTGTCCCTCCATTTAGGCCAACTTGTCAACTGTTTGTAGGCTGACTTGAGGACTGCTAGCAGGTTGATTTGTTGAGCAGACTTCGAATAGTTTCCATGGTGGTGTAGCATGCTTGAAGGAACTTCTTGATGATGCCAATGCATAGGTGTAGACTTGACTTTGCTTGGAGGTTTTCCTTTGACTTTAATATATATTTATACATGGTGTAACATGCCCTTAAGGTCTTCAACATAATTCTTTTGACTCTTTGACTCACCTATAGCACTTTGACATGTGTTAGACCTACTTCAATGAGCAAGAAACTCATTGTCATATATTATAAAAATAATATTTCTTTTCTTGAATAAGTACAAATATCAAAAGTACATTTATGAAGACCGAACCTAGTTACATTTCCTTCAACAATTCAACTAGGCAAAATGGAGGTGATGTAGACGATTTTGATTCACCTGTTGATATGGATGTTTCTTTAGATTGTGAATTGAATCTGTCTTCAGATTTTGAACCAACTTCCTTCAAAGAAGTCGCTTCTCATGATGAATGGAAAGAAGCGATGCAAAAGGAGTATGATGCCTTGATAACGAATGACAGTTGGAAGCTGGTTGATCCTCCATTGGGAACCAAACCAATAGGCTACAAGTGGGTCTACAATAACAAGTATAAAGTTGATGGCTCACTTGGCAAGCACAAAACCAAGCTTGTCGCAAAAGTTTTTGCACAAAAGGAAGGGGTCGACTATAAGAAGACTTTTTCCCCCAAGCAAAATGGGCTACCATCCGGACACTCTTTGCCTTGGCAGCTCAGAACGGTTGAAAAGTCCATCAATTGGAAGTAAAAACTGCTTTCTTGAATGGAGATATGAAGGAGAATGTTTTTATGTCCCAGCCAAACGGATTTGTTGTGAAGGATCAAGAACATAAAGTATGCAAGCTTGTAAAATCCTTGTATGGCCTCAAGCAAGCAACATGAGCCTAGTATAAGAAGTTAACGGAGCATCTTCTGAAACTCAACTTCCAACATCTTGATGATGCAACTTTGTTTGTCAAGAAAGTTGGCAAAACAGTTGTATATCGTGTGGTGTATGTAGATGATCTTTTGATGACAGGGAACAATGAGAGCTATATTGCATCCATAAAGAAGGAATTAAGGAAAGGATTTGCAATGACAGACTTGGGGTATGTTGACTACTATCTTGGTATTGAAGTAACTCAACATCCGAAGTTTATATTCCTCTCTCAGAAGAAGAATATTGGAGATCTGTTGAACAAGTTTGGCATGGCTGAGTGCAATCCTTTGACTACTCCAATAAAACAGAACTTAAAGCTCACATCCACTGAAGGAAAAGAATTTGAGGATGCAACAAAGTATAGACAACTTGTAGGAAGTCTCAACTAAGCCCAGCAGTGGTTATCTCAACAAAATGTCGAAAACCTCCTCTTTCCTTCTCCTCAGTTGTTGCTCTGCTATTCACACTCCCTTTTGGAGTGAGAAGATCCACACACAACGATTGTTGATCTACAAGGAAAAATTGAACTTCTTGAGACTAGAAGTTCCCTAAGGAAAATTTCCCCTCTGTGTGTGCTCTTCTTCCTTCCACCAACGTTGGCTTTGCTCTAGCGAACTGCTACAAAAACCACTGCGTCTAGCTAGAGATATGCCCAACGAAAAATCTGAGTTGCTCCCTCTGCCTCTAGAATCACTCAATCTAGAAAGATCGAATTTTTCTACCCCACTTAGAAAAATCGAACCTCCTCAAGCAACTCGGCCTCCTGGCAAAATGACTGTGCTACCCTTGGGAATTTCAGCCTACTGCCCACAATGAGTAGCAAAATTCCTTCTCTCTTTGCCTCTGAGCTCTTCGACTGATCAATTGTGCTCTAATACCATGTGAAAATTCCAAACCGGAATCTTTTTGGAGCAATTGGAAATTATTCTCCTAATTATTAATTTAATTTAACAATTAATTCACTGTTTGCTACAGCAAATACTAAATAAATCACACTGCAATCTACACAAATAAAACAGCGGAAGAATAAACGTTGGAAGAAATGCTAGCACACACACATAAAAAATAACATAGTTAGTTTTGGACAAAAGTCCCGGAAATACCCAACTTGGGAAAACCGATGCAAGAGATGAGGATTTTATTATTAAGCAATAGCGAAATAATCTTAGTATAATCTGGATGTCGAATATTGGAAATCCTGCGGAGAAAATACTGGCAAAAATCTAGTGAGGAAATTTCCTCACCCCACAAGAAAATCCAAGCTCTGACCTCAGCTCCAAGTGATTCGTACAAACTGGCTCCGCACAGCTACTGTGTCACCCTAGTGCGGTTCCTTTTGCAGTCTGTCTGGAACAACCTCTCCTCAAGTCATCTACTCGAGGAAAATGTCTCTCCTGGCCTCTGGAACCTTTGTCCAGCTTCTAGCACTAAAACTCGCCTTTCCCCGGCATAATCAAAACTGCCTCTAGAGGCTACTGCGTTGCCCCAGCGTCAACCTCTCTTTGGCTCTTCTACCTCTCTGCAAATGCACTCACCAGATCTAGAATCCTTCCTCTGACTTCACTGTCTCTACCCTTCTCTCACTGCTTCGATCTCTAGCTCTCTTTCGACATTTGACCACTGCTACTCTAGAAATCGAACTGCTCAAGTGTGTTCTCCATCACCACATCGATCTCCTCTTATAATCCTATGTTGGAGCACCCTCGGCCAAGATTAAAACTTAATCAATAGCTAGCATTGTCTCTGGATTGATCCATGTGAGTTTCTAAATGATTCTCGCCTTGACTTAAGTAATATTGATTAAGTAACCATATTCCCTAAGTTTAGACTTAGGAAATATTTTAAAAATGGTTAATAATCTAATTAAGTCATTTTAAGGCAGAACTTCCATAAACGATTTATGGGTTTTTGAGATATCATGTATTCTAGCCTCTCCACAAAATTACAAGGCTAGAACACATCCGATGCAACAAAAACTAACAAGTTCATCTATTTTTGATCCCTTCTTCCGCTTTGTTTGACCTAGGCTTTTTGTTTGAAGATTCACCTAAAACCCTAGGTCTTGTTTGGGTCCCATTGGGCTTCTTTGTGCTCCCACATCTCTACCATTTCTTATTTCACAAGGCCACTTAGAAAACTCTTCTCTTTAGGAATCTTGGGTCTAGCGCATCCCTTGTCAAGAGATATTTCTAATTCCTAGGTCTAGGCCTCCTTCCCTCAAGCCTTTCTTGGAGAGCCCTTCTTTTGCTTCTAGGACAAGCAACCTATTATCTAAGCCTCTCCTGTGAATGGGCTTTTGAAAGCACATTGTACATTGTTATTGACCTCATCATTCTAGTGATTTCCACCATAGTTAGACTCCTCCCATCAATGAAAGTATGTAAAGAGCACAGGGCATCGACTTAGGTGACAGTGTGTCCTTGTCCCAGTGTTGCCACTTGGTTTAGTTGTAGTCCCTTTGGAATCCCTCCTAGGACCCCTACTAAATTGAGCGGTAACAGTGATTTCTATTGCTCTTTCATGTTTAATGGTTGAAATTTTCTTCTGTATAACTGCTTGATGATGTTATGTGGAATTAATGCAAATTAAATCATTAAAAGTAGTTATCATGTTGAAGAAAATTGTTCTAGCTTGTGCCCTAGAAATATCAACAAGACACAAGGTTTCACAAGTCCAAGTAGAGTCAGATAACAAGTTCTCCAACAATGACATGTTTGATATTGTATATAGTACACACACAACCCAAATTTTTCATGAATAACAATGTCCTCTTTCAAATTGTAACTTCACTATCGGTTGTGATCTCAATAGATGTTTATGTTATCTATAGTATTTTTCGTTTGTTGCACATCAGTAGATATTGACGAACAATTGCATCGGTAATAACTAAGAGACATTTCAGTGAACAACCAACTCTCTCTCTCTCTCTCTCTCTCTCTCTCTCTCTCTCTCTCTTAAGTGTCACAAATCAATGAACTTGAAGTATGACCCTTTAATCATGGAACTCAAATGGCGAAGAGGGATCTCAAAGGGCGGGCAACAAAGTAAATCATCGCTATCACAGAATGCAGTATATATCCACACAGGTAGAATGAAGAAATATTTAGGAAAAGAATAGAAGGACCAGGACTTTTCAGAGAAGAAATAAATATCAATGAAAGGTGTGAAGGACTTATGAAATCTATCCAATCTAGCAAGTCATGAACATAAACATATGCTAAAAACAAAGGAGAGTCTCCAACAGTTCATAGTAAACCCCTGGTTCAGTGAGTGCAAAGAAGTCAAAAAAGACCTATAAGAAAAACCCCAACCAGCAAGAATCTCAGAGCCTACAATCAAGCAGTAAAGATCCAAAAATGTAAATTTGCAAAAACTAGACAGCAGGAACTACTAATGATGGCAACCCATCATCAAAGGAGGAGAAAAGTGTGACCAAGGGAATTATAGAACTATAATGATTATTGCAATATTTGCATGCTCACTGGCAGACGATGGGAAGAAAAATCAGAGAGTGATAAGACAAAACAAAGGAAAGAGCTAAGTAACAAATAGGTTTCAATGCAAAGCACTTGCAACATTGATCATTTCCTTACTTTAGGGCACATGATAGAAAAGACAAGGGACACAAAATATGAGAAATTGTGGTGATATTTTGTGGACCTCGTAAACCCTTTGACACAGTGCAATGAGAGAAACTAAAGGGATGGCTCATGGAAAAAAGTGTTTTGGACGAGTGCATACCAATAGTAGACAAACTACGAATGGGCTAGCAACAAAATCAAAACTGAGGAACAACTGTCAAGGAGCTTCAGCAATGATGTAGGAGGGAAACGAAGTTGCCCCTCTCCCCCACATTGTTTGGCCCAATATAGATAAACCAGAAGACTAGGTCAATGAGAAAGGGGGAGAATTAAATACAGGAGGCCTTATAATAAAATTTCTTTGCTATATGCAGAGGATGTCACCTAATGGCAAGGACACTAAACAGCCTACAGGAGCATCTGTCAACACTCAAACTTTTTACATGGAACTAGTTATGGAAGCCAACATAGGCAAGACCAATTTAGTGCTATTTTCATTGAAAAAGAAGCCATATCAAGCTCATATCAACTTCAAAAAGAAGCCTTTGGAGATCACCCAAAATATCAATGCCTAAACTTGGTGTTTAACAAAGAGCTCAGTTGAGAAACATGCACAAGGAAGCAACTACGAGATGATTGGAAGACAACCTTATTACTCCAAATTAGATGCAGGACAGCAGAGGCATGGGATTGGGGATTGATGAGCATACCTTTTCAGACAACAGTGATGTATGGATGTAATATGTGTGCCAAGCAAATCAAACAATAGATGGATCCAAATAAAGAGTGTAAAAACACATTGTAATAACCTTTCTTACACTGTAACTACTTATGAAATTCCTCTAGCAGAAACAGGTGGAAGCAAACGGAAACTTGATTTTATATGGGCACAGTCTGACAGACATTGACACCATAAGGGTAACAGAAAAATCAGGAAAGAGGTCTTCAAGAGAAGGAAAAAAACACTTAACTGCAATAGAAAGAGTTGTGAGCTACATAAAATAGTAATGAAATGCCCCTGCAAGCTTGTTACAGACATGGCAAATTGAAAGGAATCACGAAGAAAAAAACACTACTACATTGGGAATCTTCAACCCAACAAGCGAAATCAAATTGCAAGAATATCTAAAATAAACATCTTGTGAAGAAAAAAAAAATGAAGAACAAACTCTCACAAATTAAACCACAGCACAGTAAGGAAGGAACCAAAGGAGGAACGGAAATGCAGAACATGCCTAGTGTGAAAAGAACAGGTGGAGACAGAGCAACACTTCCTACTTCACCATGAGGCATACGGCCACATTAGAAAGTGATCAGCATTAGAAGAGAACATTTGGGATAAAGTGTTTTTGTATTCACCGGTAGAGGATGCAGTGAAAAGGGAAGCAAGGATGATGCACCTCAAGCACAGGTTGTTGTAAGTTAACCCAACTGAAACAAGTGACCCTCTCCAAGGGGCGACGCTCAAATAAGTAGCACAACACCTCCACTGATACCCGCATAGGGTATATCATCTATCTTCCACTTCTCTTTCTTGTCTTCCATTTTTCTTATTTATATGCAGGAATGGTATGGTGAGATGCAATATTTTTGTCCCAAGGACCAATTGGCCCCATGGATTTTTAATAATATTCTCTCCCCTATATATATTGATATAGACAAGGTGCAAGAACCAAATATATTTTTCTACAAAAACATGAGAATTTTGTTATTCTTGTGCAACCATTTCACCCGAGATTCATCTATAATATTCAAAGATATATGTCAATAAATGCTAGTGTTAATATATCAGAACAATTTATAGATAGAAAAACAAATAAGTATGAGAGTATTATTATTATTATACCTCACTTTTGTCATCAAGAACTCTTGCCATTAAATAAAGATCACAAGCTTTGGCAATCTCCATGAGCATCTCCACAACAGAAGGCCTTACAACAGCATGCTCCTGTTACAACAGTTGATTTCTATAAATTTCAGACCAGTGCAACAGCCTAAACCAACTACATGGAGTGTCAAAGTATCATTCCACCTGCAACTCTTCTGGGGTTAGCTCCTCAAGTACCACTCCCAGCAATTGGCATGTGATCTGAAAGAACCATTTTGCAAAAACAAACATGAAAGTATGTAAGCTTAAACAAAACTTTATAAGCTATTCCAGAGTAGCTTACTTTGATGAAATACAGGTAGCAATAGGAACAATAACACAAAACTAATTAGCAAAGGTTTTGTACCCTGCACACTAGTTCCAAAGCAATAAGCATTGGTCCAGCTTGTAATATCACACATCACTTGTTTGTGGATGACATTTTGATTTTCTATGAAAGTACTAAAAGGATAATTGAGAAGTTCAAAACAAATTTGAGGTTATTTAGTAAAGCTACAGGTATGACTATAAATCTTGACACATCCACAGTATCCATATGGGGTATGTTACCCCTACTTTTAGCATGGGTGCCCTAGTAAAATTTTGGTGGAACACAGCAGTTTAGTGGCATGGCATATCCCTCTTGATGGTCTGGTTGCATTCCGAATTTTGGGTACTTTCACATTTTCCAAGGCATTTCACAATGTTCAAGGCACTTCACATATTCTGAGGCATTGGTCACACCTCCAGAGCATTGTTGGGGCTATTTGGGCACATGTTGACATCTTTTGGCATGCCAAGTGGAGGATCATTGAGCGCTCTCCTTGTTGGTCATTTTGAAGCTGATTTTCATTTTCACATTATCTGAGGAACAATTTGCACCTACAGCACTTCTGGCAGCTGTTGAGGTACTTTGGTGACTTGGAAGAGTGATCTGTCTGATATGTCACATTATTGGTATGCCTTAGATGATGTGGACATGGCTTGGATGACGTATCTAGGAGAATGATGGGCTGGAAATGAGGATCAATCTCATTATATTTTGACCTCATTTGGTTGGATGGGGATCTAATGAGCATCTCTCAAGCTTCATGGAGTGCCTTGACCCAAAGCCACTGTTTGGATGTATTGATCCATTGTATGACATGATTTTTGGAGATGTTTTCATGATGCCCCCTCTCTAAGGTTAAGTGTCCATTCTTTGCATGTGGTTGTTGCACAAAAAGAAGGTGAGCGTTGAAGGTTGGTTGACTTGGGAGGCCACTCTACTGCATCTTGAAGCATTGGACCATTCTTTGAGCCATCTTCCATGGAGGACATTGACCATTTGCACCATTTGGGGATCATTTGGAGGCTAGACGTAGCACCATCAACCATCTCTCCTCTTCTTGGATGGACCGACCCCTCCTATGGGGCTTCTACTCATCTTCTAATTGTACATGTGGCTTGACCACTTTATTTTAATGATGTGTTAGATTACTTGTTTTTAAGAGTTAGTTAGATTTAGTTTTCTTAGATCTATCTTACTATAAAGATGTTAAATCTCACTCTATACATAGATGAGAGCTTCCTCATTTGTTGCTGCAAAAACTATCAGGCCTTGTGAAAGGGGTGCCTTGCGAGGTCAAGGCCAGAGGGCACAACAACACCTAGGATAGAGGCCCACTGTCACCGCAACCTAGTCCCTTGCTCTTCTCGGCTTTTCAACGATAGGAGTCCCAGTAATACTCACTTGTGGTATTGTCTTTGTGATAGGTTCAAAGTGATGTAAGGCAGCTCATTCAATGGAAAGATTCAACAAAAGTGTGAGCCTAGGGAGAGGCTAATAAGACTTTCCATGAAAAACCCTTGATAAAATGGCTACACAAAACCTAGGGTCGATGCTTAACATGAGATATAGGTGCATCCAAGGTCAAGGTAGGTGAGAGGAGAGGCAACGATAGATTTACTTCACCAGGTACCAAAATTTTGCCTCAAAAAGTCCCCAAGTTGAAAGATTAGCCTACTAGGGTTCCTACTGGTCTGAAAACTAGGGTCTTCGAGTTTATGGACGAAATCCAAGTGGATGCCACCAAATTTTGTGAGGAGGTAGTCCTACACCGCAACTTGATGTTTAGGCTCCTAGATTGTCCAAAGAGTGCCTCCCTTAAAATTTGTAGCAAGCCCTAGTTAAGGCCTCCTTACCCTTAAGAGGGCAAAAAAGAGAAGTAAAATAGTTATGTTTTGTGACCACCAAGGAGATTGACCAGTGCCTTAGACCCTTGGGAAGTTTGGAGTCATGAATGATCTTGATATGGGCAACCCACTCTTCAAGGAGACCTAAAGGAATTAGCCCTAGCTACGCCCTTTATATATCTATACTTCTTAGAGCGACCCCCTTATACTTCTTAGACGCTTGTTAATGGAGTTTCAAGGATAAAATGAAAAAATTCCCCATAGTTACACTTTAGAGAAATATTTCCACAATTAGGACACGAAATTTAACCATGAGACATTATTCCATGCATTAGACATTAACAAAATCATAAATTCACCATGAAAAAGCATATATCTATCCATAACAATGCCATTTAGAAGCTCCAAAAATGAGACAAGAATTATCCACACATCAAAATGCATCCATAATCACCGAAAATCCTTCACGAATGGCAGGTCTAAATTTAACAATAGGTTGTGTTGCACCCATTTTTTCAACATTCCAAGGAAGCAAGATCCAGGAGCTCGAAGGAATTTTTTCAAAGTTCAAAATCATCAACCAACAGTTTGTCATGTCATTCTAAGCCCATTCTGCATAATTGTAATGTAAATGATGCGAGTATGGCAGTTTTATTATGTAACAACCTAGGTGAGCCTACGATTTTGGTGACAGATTTTATCCTAGGAGTTTTTTCGTCTCACTAATTTAACTGTGTTTCTAAATACAGATGATCGGAAGAGTCTTTTCCTCTAGCCTCACCCCAAAGCTAGTGTGGAATTTATCATCAAAGTCTTAGGTGAGTCCTAGTGTTTTAGTTGAGTCTTTTGTAAAAGTGATTTGGGAATAATTTAAGCTAATTGGCTAAATTATTTTATTACAAGTCACTTGGTCTACTAGAGTGTATTGTGCCACAGAATTGGGCGTGTATTTTGAGGGTCTATAACAAACGGGTATTCCCCCTTTGAGGGTTGAATTTTGTAAAATCTTGTGTAAAAAATATTTTAGTGTATAGTCCCTCATATTTAGACAATGGTTAAAGTACTTGAGGGTGGAAAAATAATTAATCCCCTCAAGTGTCAATTAATTCATTTTTCTGGCAAAATAAAATTAATCCTAAGCCAAAAGCTTAATTAATTAGAGTCAAAAAATTAAAATGTTAGAGAAATTAAATTCTCCAAGTGGAAAAATTTGTAGGCCTTAATGAAATTAATTTTTGGAGGTCCCTCACCAAAGGAATATTGGAAATTTCAAGAAAATTTGGACCCTTGGGCTTTGGTGGTTGAGTCAAAGTCATTTTTTTTACGAAATTAGCTCAAAATAATTATTTTTGAGCTAATAAAAAATGGGTTTAATGAGAAATTTGAAAATTCCTCTAAAATATATATTTTTTATAGAAGAGATTACAAGTTGATCAAGTATCTATCGACGGTCGAGATTATTTTGATGGGGATCAAACCAACTAGCCGTTATTTTCCACTTGGAGGATTTATCTATAAATTAGAGGTCATTTGTGTCTCAAAAAAAGGGATCTTTGGCTAATGTAACTTTGTAAAAGCTAATGTGAAGTTACTGTCACGCTGGGAATGTTTTGATTATCATAATAAAAGACTTAGGGGTGCAGTTCCAGGTGTCTTTCTCACAGATTTGTGGTAGGTGTTGGGCATGAGAATTCCTTTATTGTGCTTCCAAATTTAATTGAATCGTTATTTCATTGTAGATGGATAGGAACATTCTATTGTTAAGTTTTGGGCTTACCTTAGGAGATCCAATCGTATGTTTTAATGGTTTATTCTTGAGAAAATATTTAGTGTTCATAGGTTCCCCAACCCTTGGGCTCCAAGTTCACAAACTGTGGGCACAGGCTGACCATGTTTGAATTCTGAATATTTTATATGATTTTCTAACTTTGCTAAGGTTGTGGTTTAGCATTTATTTTTCAAAATACATCTAGCCATTGTCAAAATTTACAGAAATTTTATTCTCGAAAATTATTCTAAGCATTGTACACTTGCATATTTTGTAAATATATTTTGTATAATTAATTTGTAAATTATTTTATTTTCTAACCCTTGTTTTGCAGCTGGGGTTTTCTAGGGTTTTGGAATTTTGAATTTTTGTATATATTGGGGTTTTGGGCTATTGTAAATTTATTTGTGTATGTGAGATCAAAGGAAAATTTCTAGATTAGAGCTAGATCTAGGCCCTTGAGGATAAGATCTAACCTCTACATATTTTTGCAGGGCCAGCAACTGAAGAATTTTGCATAAATTGAAAATCTGAAGCAAAATAATTTTTTTGGCCGAGGGTTTCAAGCTTTTCAGGGCTCCTAGGCCCAGCATCCTCCTTTTTCCTAACCGCCCAACCTCCTTAGCCCCCTGCGTCAGCCCTTTTCAGCCTTCTAAGGCTAGCCATAGGCCCCTAAAGGCCTCGCCCTTCCCTTTTCCCTTAGTCGTGGGCTTTTAAGGCATTTTTAGGCCTGGTCGTAAGCCTCTAAGGCTTCAGCCTTCCCTCTTGCACCTAAACGGCAGCCTTTAATGCTTGTCGTGGGCCCATCTAGGCCTCTAAGGCCTGGCCGCAGGCCTTTTCAGGCCTTCTCCTTGCCTCGACCTCCCTTCACTTGTTTTTTCTGCCCCTGTGTCCTCCTCTTGGCCTCTAGGCCTTAGCCGCAGCCTCTAAGAGGCTTTCTCATCCCTCTTCCTAGCCATTTCCTTGGACCTAATTTGCCCTCATTCATCTGTTGGTTGGTCATTTGATTATTGGACTGAATATTGGTGGGTTTTGCATGAGAAATTGGCTCGAATTTTGATGTTTGCAGGTGTTCCAGCACTTGGAAAATTTTGAGCAAGTTTGGCAAGCTCCTTCTAGGCCTAAGGCCTTTGGTTTGACCTCTAACCCTTATCCTCTCATGTTTGTTTTATTACAGCAGTCATAATTACTTCATAACAGTGGCAAAATATCATTTAAATCGGCTTAAAACAAGTTCCTAAATTGTCTAACATCTAGGGAGTTAATTGCTTAAGTTGGGCATTCATCATTAGGCTTGTTTCATGGTTTATTGCTGACTGTAATAAGAGTAATCAGATCTGACATATCATTGATAAATGCATTTAAGAGGCATAAAATTGATTGGTAAGATATCTAGCACATTGTCACATCATCTAAGCAACTTGGGCATTAACTGTTTGGCATAAATCTTCAAGTTTTCATGACTGATATCTCTGCATAATAAGTGTGATCAGATCTGATATCATACTGAAAACTACATCATAAGAAGGCTTGTTAACTTATAATTTCATATTGGCAAGTTTGGTTTGGTATCTAGAAGCATTTTGGCATATTTTGACATACTAGTAGCTCACTGTTTTCATAAGTTATCTATTGTTGTCATACATAATCTTACTTCTTTCCTAAAGGCCTAATAATTGCTCATTTGAATGTGATTGAGATAGGACATAAGTAACTTAAGAAATTTCCTTGATCATAATTGTTCTCGTTTCATGGTTTTATAGCAAGTTGGTTTCTAATTGTTTCAAAGTGCACTAACACATTTGTTGTTGTGACTTGGTTGAAGTTTCATAAGTTCACATCTAATAACAACATTCACTAAAGCACTCTAATTTCAAATCTCATTGCATTGAATAATTCAAGCTTCTTTGGGCATCTTAAGCTAGTTATCTTTTTTGATTGGCAGTAAGTAATATTGGCATAAGACCATTAATAATCTCGTTGTGGAATCATCATTGGCATTTACTTTGTTGAAATATCTTGGAAGATTTCAGATGTCCCCAGTAATTGTCATTGGCATTCCATATTGAATAATTGAAGTGGATAAGTGCTCTATATTTCTATCATTGACATTGGTTAAGCATCTTGTGGAAGATATTTTTGTCTTAATTGAATTGATCTATTTTGAGTGTTGGCACTTGATAATTTGACGCATTCTTGTTGTTAAGATTGTCTTTCCATCTATTGTTAAGTACTCTTTTCATAAAAGCTAATCATAACTAAAGTACTTAAAACCTTAAGCAATCTTAACCCAAGAACCACTCAATCCATCTTGCATTGCATTCTAAGTCTAGTTGCATTAATAATTTACCTCCAATCATAAGTTTGGTTGATAGACATTTAGAGCCACCCTTTCTCAATTTAACTTGAGGAACTTAGACCCTCTTTAGTGGTTAACATGGTGACCTTGCAGTCGTCAAAGCCACAGTCTCTGCAGCATCGGAGGCATCAAGTGGTTGGAACACAGGGGGAGGTATCATTAATCAAGTCTTTGTTTGCTTCTCGTTGGCTTCCATCCCACAACCTACTCTAGAGACTAGTTCCAAAATAGTTAAGAGGAAGGTTACACCTAGAATAGGCATCTGACTTAAAATTAACCAAGATTTTGCATTTTCACCTAGTTGTTAGAATTTGCATTTCATTTAGGTTAGTGAAGCCTTAAACAACGATTGTATATCCAGTTACTTGGCATTTAATTAATAATAAGCAAGAAGTTGACCCCATAAGGCACAAGTCTCACAACTCAATCTAATCTAATCTTTTAACCTTACTAAATTTGACCAAGTAGCTAGGCCACTCAATCGTGTCTCCTGGACTTGTTGGTTGCCAACTTGTCTTTCATCTTCACATTTCTATAGGGACTACCCCCCATAGTCTGTTGTTGGGAGATAGCTAGAACGGAGAGGTCAGGGATCAGAGTCACAGCCCCCGACCTGTGTCGTTGTCGCAGTGTTTGTACAATTTGAGCGACAACATGCCGAAAATCCAAAGAGTGAAGGTTCGAAATGAGAGTAGGTCTCATCTATTTACACAAGGGCTATCAATTCGAACTCCTAATGAACAAGCCCCTAAAACATAACAAAATGATGGAAAAACCCTTGGTTACAAGCCAACCAAGATAGCTTAACAATCAATCATTAATTTTTCTCCCTCTAGCCCACGTAGGGATGACATCATCCATGCGAAATGCTTTCCAAGGCTAGCGTTGAGGCCTCCTGTGTTGGATCTTTGGTAGAGGGCCTCTAAAATCATGATCAAGAGGATCATCTCCTTATTATGCTGCAAAACATCTCTGGAGCCCCTATTTTGGGCTTGGGGCTCCAAAATGGGTCTCATGGGTCTCCATGTGGCTCAAACTCATGCCCATGCTCCATCAAAGAGGGCTCAAGGGATGATACATGCCTTCCCATGTGTCTCTAGAAATGACACAACCTCCTCTAAGCCTTGGATCAGTTGCCAAGTATCGGGTGCAATGTGTAGCCAGTCAAGGCATCTTGGTCCAAGTGCATCATCATCCTGAATAACTACGGCAATGAACAAGCTAATAGTGGTGTTGAAAAAGCCCATGGTGTGGCAATCAATGCTCTGCATGAATGGAAGCCCATGGCTCTCAATGCTCACCGTACAAATGCCATCATGATCCTTTGGAGGGCTTGGATCCCGTATAGGGAGGCTAAGTCCAAGATAAAAACCCACCTACAATCCCATATAACATCCAATGCTACACCTTTCACCCATTGGGTAAGTTAAACATTATGCATCTAAGTGAGACAAACTTGTTATTCATGGGCAAATTAATACTTCAAATGAGGTTTCTCTTCCAAGTTCAAGGATTTGGTCACGTAACAGTGTTACCTCCCTAGGTAGGAGTGGCTGATGAAGGACCATATTAGGTGGTTTCAACCCCTAAAGGAATGACACGTCCAAGCTACATCCTTCAAATGGCAGGAGTCATGTGAAATAGTGATGGAACGAAGTGGGGGAAAAGGGAAGGCTCCAAGCCACATGCCATGGTACAAGGGTAGTTATGATGAGGGAAGCCCACACCATAGGTGTACAAATTTGAGGAGGGAGCATACGTGGATGCATGAGTTACCCTAGCCTCGGTTTTTCCAGCCCTCTTATGCCTTTTTCATTTTATTGATTTTTCTTTTGAATTACTACTCAAAGCTCTCAAGATAAGAGCATGCTTTGTATGATGTGGCAGCATTTATCATCCCCTCAAGGTGGGGCAGTTCATTGCCCACCAGCATTTGGGACATACATGGATTCCTTTCCATAATGATGTAGGGCACAGTTGGCACTAGGAATCGGGTGATGGCCATAGATGAAGGGGTAGAGCTCATGCTTGGTTTTTGCCCATGTGGTTTTTGTGTGTCTCAGCCATCTTTTGCATTTTATAATTTTCTATTCTTATTGGTTCTTGCTTGAGGCCATTTTTGCTTTTAATCCTTTTTTCTTGCATCAACCTCCCAAGGCATCATTTCCATGCCCAACCCAAAGTGTCGACAAGGGGAAGGGGATGCTAACTCCTTGTGGACCCAATAGACAAGTGTGGACCTAGATGGGGAATATGTTAATAGGGCTTGTAATGAGCAAAGGGTATTGATATGAAAATTCCATGAACCGGAATCCCTGCTGCAACTACTGATTAAACTTCTCCTATTTGTTAATTACTGAAACAAATTATTTACTCCTTCCTACAGCAAATATCGAAGCTAATACACCGTAGCCTACACCAATTAAATAATATGCCTAAAAAAAGAACAGAACAATGGAGAAAGATACACACAAGTGACAGTTACTTTTGGACAAGTGTCACTGGAAAAACCCAATGCGAGAAAACTAGTGCGTCAGATCTGAGGGTTTTTATTATTACGCAGTAGTTTTCTGAATACAACTCTGAATGCCGTCCCAGCAATCTAGTTACAGAGAAATAAACTGGCAGAAGAAATTTGTGAGATTACATCACTCGACCCAGCAAGTTCTGGCTGATCCAGCAGCTAAACCAACGTGTCCGCGGTTATTTCTGTGTTGCCTCTGCGTGGACCCTGCATTAGCCTCTAAGGCTCTATGTCTGCTCAGCTGGGGATCGATTTTCCTTCTGCAGCAGTTTCTAGCCCTCCTGACTCAAAAATGTCAACTCCATCAGTAAATTCGAACTTCTGCTTGGTGATCTGCGCTGCTTCTACGTGAGCCCTTATGACTCAACCATAGTTGCGGGGGAGCGCCCCCCCCCCCATCGAACCCACTCCCGAAGCGCGCTCCGGGCGGGAGCGGCTTGGGAGCGCGCTCCCTAAATCGCTCCCGGACGGGAGCGCGCTCCCTCCCAAAAAAAATTCGCTCCCTGCCATTTTCGGGAGCGACCTAGGGAGCGGTCGCTCCGTTGCTCCCGGAGCGCTTTTTAAAGCCCGGGAGCGATCGGGGAGTGATCGCTCCCGATCGCTCCCGAGCTTTAAAAAATCGCTCCGGGAGCGATTTTAAGCTGGCCGGGAGCGGGTCGGCGAAAAAAAAAATCCGCGGACCCGAAAATAAAGTTAAATTTAATTTTTTTTTTTTTGTTTTAAAAGCCCTTTGGGCATAAAAACATTTCATTATCAAAGTTTGAAGAGGTTGAGGAGCTTGAAGAGCAAGAGCAAAGGAGCAAGGAGTAATTGCTGAAGAGCGAGGAGCGAGGAGCAAGCCTGCAGAGGTAAGTAACTTAATAATTTAGCTAATCTAGCTAGTTTAATTTAGTTAGGTAGTAATTTAGGGAATTTAATTTAGTTTATTGAGTATTAAAATGATGAATTGCAATTAAATTAATAAATTAAGTTAATTAATGCCAATAAATGAAATTAATTTGCAGATTGTTGAATGAAAACCCTACAAACATCAAACACCATGGACCTCACCATATTTCTCGGCATTTTCCTCTTCCTGGTCCCTTTTATGGTTATTATGGTGCTGGAGAGTAGGAAACGGAGGGGCCAAACTGGAGAGGGGGATGAAGAAGCTGGAGAAAGTCAAATGGGTGAAAACCCTGGTGAGGAGGAGCTGGAGGAGGGTGAACAGGACACTCAAAAGACTAAACAAGACCAAACCCCATTGTGGAAATATGTTCACAGGGCTGAAACAGGGAGAGGGGGTGGAACCACTAAATTTCATTGCCCCATTGCAACACTGATTACACAGGTTCATACACCCGTGCTAGAAGACACCTCTGCGGGAAAAGGCCATGGGATGGAGACAAACAAATAGGAATCAAAACTTGTGCAACGGTGTCAACAGCGGATAGAGCCAAATACATAAGGGAAGAGGAGGAAGCCCAATACAAATCAAAAAAATCAAGGGGTTTCTTTAAACCAAGCTCACAATCACAAAGAACTCCTTCAGCATCCTCCCAAGGCAGTGGATATGGAGGCTCAGGGTCATCATCTTTAAGGCGTAGAACCATATCAGATTCCTTGATGAGGGGTGTAGGAATGATGTGGATTCAAAGGTTTACAGGTTTCTCTATGCATGTGGGATACCATTCAACGTTCTTCGCTCACCTTATTGGCACGAAATGGTTTCGGCCATAAATGATGCCTCTAAAGGATACAAAAGCCCTGGGTATGACAAGGCAAGAACCGTTGGCCTTGATAATGAAAAAGCAAAAATATCACATTCTTTGAATAGAATGACAAGTGCTTGGACTGAGCATGGGGTGTCCATCGTATCTGATGTATGGACAAATGTAAAAGGCAAGCCATTGATAAGTGTTCTTGCTGTGTCTGTTAATGGTCCAATCTTTCTAAATGCACATGATTACTCAGACAAGTTCAAGACCGCCATCAACATTGCAGAAGCATTACTTGAAACAATTGACCGTATTGGGCCATACAATGTCATCCAAGTTATCACTGATAATGCTCCTAATTGTAAGGCAGCGGGAGCAATTATTGAGGATAAATACCCCAACATATTTTGGTCTAGATGTTTGGTTCACACATTGAACTTTCTGATGCATGATGTTGTTAAGAACAAAAATGCACAATACAAATGGATTGGTGATTTGTACAAGAAAGGAAAACAATGATAAAATTTATTACAAATCATAGCAATACCCATGGCCTTTTCTGCAGTCACTCGAGATTGGAGTTGTTGAAGATTGCGAAGACTATATTTGGTAGCTATTATCTCACCTTCAGGCGCCTTTTGAAGGTAAGAGAGTCAATGGCTAGCATGGTATCAAGTCCACATTGGCAGGTATTGAAGGAAAGGGCTACAAATGCAGCTGACAGGGGAGGTTTTGAAATGGTGGAGGAGGCCGCTCTTGATGGCCAATTTTGGACAAGTGTGAGGCAAGGTTTGGATTTCACCAAGCCCATTTATCACATGATTCGGTTTGCAGATACAGACAAACCAGTGATTGGCGAGGTGTATGAGCAAATGGACACCATGTTGGAGCAAATAAAAGATGTTGTTCATAACAGAGATCCCAACTTGTACAAACTGATCCACGATTGTGTGTGTGAACGGTGAAATAGACTTAATCTTCCACTACATTGCTTGGCGTATATCCTTACGCCAAAATACTACTCTACGTCTTGGTTGGGCCAACCTGCAACAGGGGGTGGGGTTAGGACCAAACCCCATTTAGATCCAGAGGTAACTAGAGGATATTTGGAAGCATTAGAAAAATTGGTACCTGACAGAGAGCAATGTGCAGTTGTGCGCCTTGAAATAGGCAGATACTTCAGTGGCACTGGTTTGTATGGTAACTTCCATGTAATGGACGATAGAGATAGATTTGATACTCTCACATGGTGGGAAACATATGGCGGCCAGGGACTTTTGCCAAATTGGAAAAAAAAGTTCTTTCACAGGTTGTAAATACTTCTTCTGCAGAGAGGTGTTGGAGCACCTACAGCTACATACATAATGTGAAAAGGAACAGACTCAATGAAAACCGAGCAGAAAGTTTGGTTTATGTGCACTACAACTTGAGGTTGTTGAGACATTACTGTGATCGGGCTAATGAGGATCCCACATATAGAATTTGGGACAATCACCCAGAGGATGACAATTTGGAGGATGGCATTGTACATATTGAAGAACTGGAAGAGGAACTTGTAAGGGATGAAGATGATGCTTCCATGCCCCCTCCACCTCCCCCTCCACCATCCAGTAGCAGTGCTCGAGGTCCGAGTCTTGTTCCTTTGCTGCCGCCACCTTCATCTACACCCTCACGTGGAGGTTCTAGTTCTGGTCGTCGGTCTGTGCGGGAGACTCCGAGAAGACCACCACGACCTCCTTATGGGGGAGACTCTCGTGGCAAAGGCCACATGTAGATTTATCATTTACAGTTTACTTGTCTTTTTTAGTTTCTATTGGACTTTAGTTTTCATAACTGTTGAGTTTTGAGTCCTTGACTCTTGACTCTTGACTCTTTCATATCATAATGATATTTTTTGTAAACAATATATCACTGTGACAATAAAAATTTGAAGTTTGAAGTTGGGCCTTGGCAATTATAACTCATTGGTAATGATTGTGAATTATGAATATGATGCTTCGTGAAAGACTAAAGTTGTTTCATTTCATTTCATTATTCATGTTCCATTTTAT